>PVIC010003917.1:0-65760 GCA_004025085.1 Thryonomys swinderianus | reverse complement strand
GCCCCCCCAGCACCCGGCCCTGCTCAGCAGGTCACGTGGCAGGATCGTCACGGGAGCTGCGTGGTGAGTTCAACCCACAGGCTGCTGCTTTTGTGCCCTTGTTTTATATTTTAAAGTAAAATTCAACATCCAAGCACAGTTTTATTACTCATGTACATTATTTGTATCTCATATCTTATACGTGGCCCATGACAATTCCTCTGCACACAAAAGGAAAAGTATAAAATGAAAAAACTAAATGCTCCCCAAAACAAGGCAGATGGTGGGCCACAGACTGAGCAAACACTGACTCTATGAACTTTCTAGAGTAGGAGACATTTCACAGAAGTCATTAACCCTTCAAGAATAATAGCTTACATTCAGTATGTAATTTGTACATGATAGGTTCATACACGGATATCATCATGGCACAATTCAAGGTGAGCTAGTAAGTTATTTTTCATTATGTCTTTGAGTAAAAAACATAAAATGACAGCTTCTTATTAAAAATAGTAAATATTTCTCAGCAAATGCATTCTGTAATTTAAAATATTTGCCTATTTTTACTAAATATAAAGTAGCAATAAATCATAATTTCAAATGGACTATTAAAAGGAAGGTAAGTATTATATTTTATAGGAAAATTTCTAATACTCTTTCTTGTCTACTTATTTATTTTTTAATTGCCACGTAAACTGAAGGGATGACCTGGGGGGTCAAAGAACTGGGTTATGTAAAGGGCTAAGAATTCAGCTACATAAGAGTCTATCAATGCCGGGTGTGGTGGCTCACGCCTGTCATCCCTGCACTCGGGAGGCCGAGGCAGGAGGATTGCTGAGTTCGAGACTTGCCTGGGCTACATACTAAGCTCAGGACCGGCCTGAACTACAAAGCGAGACCCTGTTTCAAAAAACAAAACAAAACAAAAAAAACAAGAAGAGTCTATTAAGAGCACCACAGACAGGGCCAGACACAAGCCTGAGTGCAGGGCACAGCAAGAACGGTGCACGGACTAGTCTGAGTAGAAGTGACCGCTCAGCGGGTCTCACCGAGAGCTTCTGGCTTTGCCCTGAGCACACTGTGAATGACTCGCCTTATCTGTGAATGAGACGCGGCTCTCTGGAGGCTGCACTCGGGGGCCTCGTGGGAAGCACCCACAGTCTGAGCAGCGTGAGCGCAGCTGTGAGTCCTCACTGCTTGGCGGCTGCGGCACCGTGAGCCTCATGGGGATCCCAGACTGGCCTCCCCCGAGAGCACGCGTGGGGATCGAGTGGGAAGGTCCACACTGCGTGGGCACCGCCCTGTGCAGCATTTCTGGCAAGTATCCAGGTAGTGGGTGGAGGTTGGGACTGCGAGGAGGCGGGGTCGCGGTGTCCTTGTCCTGGCTCATGGAAACGTGCGCAGGTGTGAGTTTTCTCACCTCCACACCACACTGTTTTTGTTGTTGTTGTTGTTTTTGAGACAGGGTGTCGCTTTGTACTTCAGGCTGGCCCTGAGCTCACTATGTAGCCCAGGCAAGCCTCGAACTCAGCAATCCTCCTGTCTCTGCCTCCCGAGTGCTGGGATGACAGGCGTGAGCCACCACGCCCGGCACTGTGGTGTGTGGTAGTGAGTGGTGGTGGGTGTGAGTCACTACACCTGGTATTATATGTTGTTACTGGGATCCAATTCAGGACCTTATGCTTGCGAGGCAGGCTCTGGAACCACTGAGCTAAATCTCCAGCCCGACCAACGTATCTCTCTTTAAATGGAAAATATCTTCTACTATTTAGTATCTGTTTCAAATTATAAAGGAATGTTTCATGTGTTCTTTTCAGAACAAGCTACAGTTTGTACAATATTGTTTTCTGTTTTTTTTTTAAAAAATACTATTCACATTTATTTACAATTGCCATGATTTCTCCACAACTGCGATGCATACTCAAGAATTCTCAGCGAATACAGGAAATGTTCAACACTTGAATTCATAGTAATAAAGTTTTTTTTCAATATTAAATTTGACAATTAATACTATAACATCAGTATTTGGCTATTTATATTAAAAACTTATGTCAATTCTAAATTTATCTTTGGAGATTTTTTTTTTTTGAAAGCTTCCACAGTGAGTTTGCTATTTTGGTTTTTGTAAGTTTTTTAGAAGTACTGAAATATTTTCATGCATAACCGATAAAGAATATAACCCTTAGGAAATACTCTTTGAATACTAAACAAAATGCCCCTACATAATGCAGAGTGTTCATTTTATGACAGGTATTTTAAATGCTTCTTTAAGACTTTTAAGAAGATATTTGCTTCCAAAATCACAAGAGGAACATGATGATAAAATAAGAACTATAGGGCATCGTGGAATAAAAAGAACAAGCGTCCCTCAAATAAAAAAAAATCAGTTAAGAAAAAAGAACTAGAGGGCGGTTTTGCTGAATTACGATAAATAATTATTTTGTTTTTCCCAGGGAAAACAAACCACGGTGGTGACGTGGTCAATAGTACCCACTCCTTCCCACACGGCTCTATTTCAGCCTTTTGGTACAGCGTAGTGTTTTCAAATTCCATTGCAGCCAGGCGTGGTGGCTCACGCCTGTCATCCCAGCACTCGGGAGGCAGAGGCAGGAGGATTGCTGAGTTCGAGGCTTGCCTGGGCTACATAGTGAGCTGAGGGCCAGCCTGAACTACAAAGCGAGACCCTGCCTCAAAAAAAAAAAAAAAAATTCCATTGCAGATGTTTTTCTATGTGGTCATCACGTGATGCCAAATGGATGTGTTCCAAAGATTCTGGAAGAACTGAGAGCACCGGACTCGCTTCCGGCTTTTCCTGCGGGCGAGCCAGACCACAGAGCTAGGCCCGCCTGCTGTGCCCAGCTCTGTTCAGTCCTCAGTGCTCCGCCTCGCGGGGGCTCCGGGCAGCCCCCAGGCCGGGGGCTCATCCCAGGGCGGCGAGCTCCAGCCCCCGTTGAGGTGAGCTAGCGGCTGCGGTGTGGGGTTCCGGGTGCATCGCTCAAAGAGCACGCGCCGGCCTCCTCCGCAAAGTCTTCAAGTGTCCAGTTTACTAACAGAACCGTCTCTGTAGCCAAGCACAGTGGAAAATGCCTGCAGACACAGCTACCGGGGAGACTGAGGCAGGAACGCGAGTCCAGGAACCGCACACCTGCATGGGTAACACAGAGAGACCTGTCTCCTAATAAAAAATCTCATCTTTTCTGGTTAAAAATATACAGCGGTGCACTTAGATTGAACCTGTCTAGAGTAATCGAATGTCTTCACGTACGCTTTATAAATAATCTAGAGGGAGAATTCCATGTTATTTTGAATTATCTCTATTGTATTTGTATATTTTACATTCTGTGGCTGTAGAGTTTTTTGGGGTCTGTAAAGAAAATCTGCCTAAAAGTAACTCCCAAATCCCTTTGGTATTTATTCTGAAAACAGACAGGAACAGAAGAGTTTTTACTGTGCTGTCCTGTAATTAGAAGGGAAAGACCTGGAGAGACACTGAATGCTGTGCCGCGCCTGACTCTCCCTTCTGTGAGTTTTCTCTTCGGCTGTCACTCACAGGCTGTCCCGCCCCTCCGCTCTCTTTTTTTTTTTTTTTTTTTAGACAGGGTCTCGCTTTGTAGTTCAGGCTGGCCCTCAGCTCACTATGTAGCCCAGGCAAGCCTCGAACTCAGCAATCCTCCTGTCTCTGCCTCCCGAGGGCTGGGATGACAGGCGTGAGCCACCACGCCCGGCACTGTGGTGTGTGGTATTGATTGCTGGTGGACATGAGTCTCCACACCCAGCACTGTATGTGGTTACCGGGGATCGAACTCAGGACCTTGCGCCTGCGAGGCAGGCGCCGGAACCACTGAGCTAACCCTCTGCTCTCTTTCTTACTGCAGGTGATTTTGACCTTTGGCTGGACGCGCCACTCCGGAGCCCTTCCCTTCAGCTCCTCCCACCGACCTGTCTGTCTTCTGCTCCACCTAGTTCATCACTTGTACGATGAAATAAAGGATTGCAATAACCAATATATGCAGTACTTCCGAACTGTCAACTCCGAGATTGTCTCTGAAAATCATTTCCCATCTCTTTAGCTTATAACCTCTATTTCTTCTCCAGAATGCTAACTTCTCTCGTTTCCATTTATCATCATGGCCATTTTTTGCTTTTCATGCCTACTTCCTCAACCTCTTCTTTTTCTTGCTCAATTATTCTTTATTGGAAAAACTTACCTCTTGGTTAAATTCAAATTGCTAAACTCTTCAAGTGTAAGCTTCGGGTAAGTGTAGTAGTAGACAAACTGTTAGTTATATTGACAGTAAACAGAAGACCCATTGGCACTGCCAGTCTGTCACATCTAATTTCCTGTTCTGTTCAGTCTTTAATCTTCCTCAGTGACTCTTTTCTTCCAAGTTCCTTTTCCGCATGTACTTTTTCTTTTCAGGTCTGAACACTGAACTCCAGGACGTCACACATGCTGTGTTACTGTCAAGTCCCTGAGCTACGAACCCATCACAGTCTACCCAGATTTCTCTCTGTCCTGTCCTCCGCACTCTCGGCATACCCTTCCTTCTTCCACTGAGCAGTCACAGCCCACCAAAAGCCTCGGACACACATGGCAACATCTGTTCCTCTTGTGTGAAGTTAAGAGAGAAGCTAGGAAATAATGACCCATAAACTGAACCTGGTGTGTGGCTTGTTTTTGTAAGAAAAGGTTTTATTGATACATGGAAATGGTTGTTCATTCATTTATTGTCTTTGCCTTAAGACGCCTAATGTAGCATTTGACTGTTCACCAAAAATGTGTGTTAACCTCTAGATCTGAATGTAGGTGACTAATTTTATTTTCTTCTTCACTGACATTTCTTAGAACTGCCAAAATGTAGTGGAACACACACATGCATGCACACACACACACACATGCATGCACATACACACACATGCATGCACACACATACACACATGCATGCACGCACACACATACACATGCATGCACATACACACAGTAACAGAATCACTTTTACTTGCATAGGTTGTTTTAAAGTTTTTGCAGACAGTATGACTTCACTCCTACAACTCTGCTTTTACTATAACAGTGCTAAGAAGTAATTTTCATTGTTTTCTGTCACAAAAATGTATCGATCTGTGAGTCCACACTGATTCAGTCGACCTCTCTTTTGAGATGGGTGGCTGACCCTGCTTTTCTGAGACCTGTCACTCTACCTATGTTGAAGATCTCATTTCCCGTCAACTATTCAAGGACACGGCTCCAGGAATTTTATTCTTCTGGGCATCATCGAACTTCATGACAGATTAGACATGGAAAATGAAAAAAAAAAATGAATGAACAACCGTATCATGAGCTTGGGCTGAAAAAGAGGGGAAATGAAATGTTTAGAATAGAAAAAGTATTTTTAAACTTGCATCAGGATCAAGATACATCACTGAGATATCAGAATAGAGATTCCCAGTAGATTTGGATATATAAACCTATAGGTTATGGGAAATTTTGAGTCTTAGGATATGTATTTGGATTTTAATAACCAATACGAAAAATATTTTATTTTATTTAAAACAAAACCAGTATTTAAAACACCAGGTATGTAATATAATAAAAACAAAAATACTCTGAAGCCATGTAAAATCTACTAAGTAGAAAGATGTTTTAGAAAAGAAACACTAAAAAGATGTCACTAAGTGTGCAAGGACATTAGATTTCCTACGAAATTTAAAAGCAAATTTTAGAAAAAGTGCTAAAAGAATGATTGATTTTGTCAAATACTGCTGAGAGGACAAGCAAGAAGACTAATACATTATAGCTGGAGTTCTCAGTACGATGACGTTGAAGGAAGCAGTTTCCGTCTGAGGAAGCGGCTTTAAGTAGAATGTGGAGAAAAACAATCACAAAAGCAGGTTCCGAGGAATTCTGCTGTCAAGGGAAGTTGCGACCCTGTGCACACAATTCATTTCTAAAGAGAAAAACGTGACTTATTGTGGAGGAAAGAAACACAGAGAAGGGCATGCTCAGAGTCGGAGGGGACAGACCTGTCCCTGCTGGAGGAATGACAGAGAGGTACACCCTGCGAGGGAAGGTCAGGTTGGCTTATGTAAGAAACACCAGGAAAGTCCACAGAGTGCAGAATGAACGCGGCTGCCCTGTGACGACATGCTACACCAAGAGAGCTTTCAGTCCTTTCATGCAACCTGCTGAAGCTTGGGCCAGCGCACAGTGACAGTTTCTGACAAGGGCAAATTGAAGTCTTCATCCAGAGAGCAAACGAAGGGCTGAAGACAGTGCAATCGGAGTCTTTGGAAGAACATGTAATATAGCATTTCCTGTACACAGAGCACAGTGTGAAATGTTTACTGGGCAAGTAAAACATCAGCTTCCAACATCCTCACTGAAGAAATGCTGAAAGGTTTTTCAAAAGTACGTTTCTGAAGGAACATCTTCACATCAGCCTGGCTAGGTTTTCTATATAGTTTTGTCCAGCATGAAACTAGAACTCCCCTGGGGAAAAGCACTTGAGTTACTGCCTTGGTAATGAAGGCTAAGAGAAAAAATGCAATTTTGCAAAGGTGGAACGATAATCCCTGATGAATATGAAAGAAAAAGAGAGACCAAAGGTTTGTCAAAGTTTACACTTGATGAATGGAAGAATAAACAAAATAAATACCAAGATGGGAGACAAATTACCTTATGCCATTAATCATCCATATTTGAAATGAGTTAATCGGCTCAACTCTAAATTTCTAAACACTCTTCTGGACTTAATTTCAGGACAACATTATTCATAGAAAATTTTGAGTCACAGCACACCAATTATTTTACAATAAAAAATAAGAATGTAATTGTTTCAACTGTTAGAAATAACTTTAGGATGATCACCTCATTAATAACTAGGTTTACAATAACTAGAAAGGATAGGCAGCCATCAGAATAGTTTCATCCTCAGGTTAAGGATTGTTGGGAACATGTTTTGGGAGAAATAATTGGAAGGTCAAAAACTGATCAGGCCTTCCTGGTACAGAGGGACTCTGGACTCAACTCTGATTCACCTTTGCGATCAACAAAGACTCTGGTCATCCCACATGCTGTGATGCTTCCAGGCAGAACTACTCCATTGCCTGTGTCTGCCCTGCTCAGCAGGATCTTCATCTGCATAATGTCTCTAGGACTATGGGAGGTTTCTGCTCTGCCCACAGGATTGTTTACTCAAGAGGTGCTGAATAAAAGGTGTGGTGGCCTGGGGCCTGGGCTCTTTTGCTACCCAGAGTAGCATGGATCAGGTCCAAACATAGCCTCTCTGAACCTCATTTCTGCCTACTTATTAAATATTATTTTGCCATGTGCAATCGACTCACAGGTGACTAGAATCTAATGAAAGGTTCTAGTTACATTCCCTTCCCCTGGTTCTCACAAAGGATCAGTTCAGTGATAGAGCTGGCCTAGGATTTCTGAGGCTCTGCCTTTATTCTTAGCAGCAAAAATGAAGAAAATATTACATATTGTGTCAGTATTTTATAGCTTGCAGATGCACGCACTTTAAATTTTTTCCCTTGAGAAGCGATTCGCTCAGAGATTTATTCAGCTGGCACAGTATTTGCTGGAATTCTTTTTGGAGTACTTTAATCTCCATTCCCTATCAATGAACTCTATCAGAAATGAATAACTTCTGAACTGAATTTTTAAGATGTATTTTTTCCATAAGGCAATTACAGTGACCTCAGAATAGCTACTATTGATTATGCATGTATTACTTAATAATATATAACAAATAACATTATTTGTATTTTGATTTCTCTCACCAATGTTCTTATGGATCTATATTCCATTTTTATACCTATACACACATGCATATATACATATACATATGTATATGGTAATTTATGTATGTAATATGTAATAGGTAATTTAGAAATAACGTTCTGTCTTTATACTAACTCCGTGAGATCCTTGTTTATAGTTGGAATTACTGAGGTTTACACTCACCTCTTACAATCACACACAAGTAGTGGAATAAAAGGTAATGGAAACACCAGCCTCCTCACTATGCAGTCTGTCTCTTCAGCATGAATGCTGCCCTTGCTACAATGTTCTTTTTAATGACTTTGTTAAAAACAACTTATTTTTTATTTTCTTATAGTTACATTGTATAAATAAACAGACAGAAAACAACAAAGTACATTCAATTTTCTTTGTTAATAGCAATGACTGCAATTAAAATAAAACATATTAGATTTATAGAGGAATGAAGAAAGAATGTTCTCCCTTTAGGGGAAGATATTTCCAAGTGTTTACCATTTTAAGGAAAATAATTGCATATTCAATAGGCTGAGTGCTAATAAGTGAAAGAACAGATATTCCCTGCAATCAGAATTCTAAGTGGAGCCAGAGGCACTGTGAATAGTTCAAAGAATAAAACTTGTAGCCTAAGGAATTTTAATGTATCTTCTGTGATACAGCAGGGACAAATACATGTCAACAGTAATATTCTGACTCAATGTAATCTCCCTGGGTCCTAATGATGAAGACAGAACATCACTGCAAGGTGGAGGCTAGTCTAGATTTTTCTCTTGGAAAAATCTTACTCTCTCAAACAGAAATATATGTAAGGTCACTGCACAAAAAGGTAATTTAGAAATAACAAAATCTTTGGTTTTGCAATCAAACCATATTTTTTTTTTTTTTTTTGAGACAGGGTCTCGCTTTGTAGCTCAGGCTGGCCCTGGGCTCACTATGGAGGCCAGGCAAGCCTCAAACTCAGCAATCCTCCTGCCTCTGCCTCCCAAGTGCTGGGATTACAGGCATGAGCCACCATGCCTGGCTCAAATCATATTTTAATACAATATGATTGAAGATTTATGAAATACACAAAATTGTTCCATAGTAACTGAAAAGACTAATAGAAATAGAATGCACAGTAAATTTATTTTCACTCATATTAAACTAGTTAGATTATTTGATTAAATTGAGGAAGTTAAATATTTTCTTCTTCATAGCTAAGTCTACAAACTCTTAGACTACATTTGTGATTTTATTACACATAATATTAAAGGCTAATTGTCCCAGATATCATTATCCAAGTCAACATTTTACTTATTTTTATTTGAACACATACTTTTATTATGAAGCCCAGGCAGACCTCAAAATGAAGATTTTCCTGCCTTAGCCTCTTGAGTGTTTGGATTGCAGCTGTATGCCACCACATGCAGCTATGACTGTTAGTTCTAGTGGACAAAACTTGAATTAAATCAACTGGGGCAGAGCATGACTGTATATTATCTTTTCTAAAATAAATGGGAAAAACCTTTTGAAATAATTGGTATTTTAAGGAAAAATGTTAATTCAGAGATAGTTCTTAAGAAATTAATAAATTAGCTGAACAGTTTACTGAAATATACTAGCTTCACATTGAAGTCAAATACCACATTCTGACTAGTCTTGCTTAACTTTTATTCAGCAAAAGTTTAGAAAATGTGATATTTTTATTTACAAAAGCCCTTATTAAATTATATATTGATGTTTTCACTAGAATTATGAATTTAAAATACTGCTTTGTCCCCTTGTTTTGCAGGAATATGTTTTAATAAAGAAGAACTAGAACAGTGAGGGTTAAATATGCATTGGAAGTTATGGCATGGAGCATGCAGGAATATTTTTCTCCTACATCAATCATTCTGAGATGAATAGATGCTAATTATAACATTAGATCTATAAAATGGAACAGAAAAATAAGATGGTTACAGTAAAGTTATATATTCTAAACACTGCCTTCAAGGGATCTTTTTTTGTTTTGAGGTAGAAAATTGTCATAAATAAGAAAGAGAAAATGAATAATTTCAATCCAAAATCAGCACTAGAAAATGAAGTTGTTCAACTTCCATTAGGTTTTATTCCTAGAATGGGGTCCTTATGAAAGTATTAAAAAATTTTTAAAAACAATGACAACAAATCTTTTCAAACTCAGAATTAGTCTTTTTGAAACAAGCAATACTGTAGGACTGATTTCACTCAACAAGGCCATATTTTTACAGAGCACTGAAGCCTGAATGACAGAAGGATAGTAATGCTGTAGTTGCTAACACGATGGGAAATATTGAACTGCTTTGTATATGAAGTTTCATGCTCCCTTAATAGGATCCAAACACAAGGATAGTTGAGTTTGTTTACATGCTTATCCAGAAAGTATTCTTCTTGCCAAAACAAGGCTCAAATTATGAGTACATGAGCAGATGTAGATGACACAGTCTCTCCATAAAACAACAACAACAACAACAATAAAAATCAAAAAAAAATAATGAAACAAAATCCAACCACAGACTCTTCTGGTACAAAGATAAATAGTTATGATGTTAAGAAAGAAATCAGTATCGAAGAATACATTTTTAAGAACCATTAAAAAGATAATTATCTCTGAATGTGTAAGGATTTAGGATGATTTCACTGAATTTATAATTTTGTGAACCTATGCTTCTGTCATCTTAATTATAGTTTTTATAGACTATACTAATATATGCAATCCCTCTGCTACTAGCGATAGACCACTGGATTGAAAAGTCTAAAATCGCTGTCTTTACACCCAGATAGGAGAGTAGAAAGAGTACGTGCAAATAAATGAAACAGAGTATTTCTAGGTAAGGTCTTTGGAGTCAACAAATGCAGAAAGGTGAGTGTGTGGGCACTTTGCACAGGGCAGTCGGCACCACGTGAGCAGTACGAGGGCATGAACCGTGGGCAGCAAGTGCCAACCATGAAGCCAGGCAGCTGCCTGACTCTTCTGCAGGCAGCAGAAGGGTTGGAGTCACCCAAATAGATTGATTCGGGGGCAGAGAGTAGCGATGAAGTAGGAGATGTGATCAGAAAGGCAGGGTCAGGGTTCAGGACCACAGAGCAAAATAATTATATTTTTCCTTGCAAAAAATGACTTAAAAACATGCACTGATCACAAGCCAACAAAAGCACTGGTTTTATATAAAAACGAAGGTACAGGGCTGACATGATGCTCACTGATACAGTGATTGCCTAGTAAAACAGAAAGGATTATTCTAAGGGTGACCGAATATACTCTTTGGGAAAACATGCATAGATTCATGTGTGCACCGTCCCTCCATTCTCGCACTTCAGAGTCACTGACAGTTCAGACATGGACCCATCAATCAAGCCTCGTAATCTGTCCATAAACTGTTCACGTGAGAATTTTCATCTCCTTTCCAATCACCAAATATTCATTTGATTTATGTTCTGAAGTTATAAAATATTTTTTAAAATATTATGCTCTTTCAACTGAATAGATTTTTTTTTTTCCCTCTGTGGTCACAACAGAAGCACTTGTTATCTATGATGTGTACCTCTATTCTAGATGGCCAACTTATATTGTCTCTGTCTTAAAAATTCTCAATTACAAGGTGGAAACTATATGATGAAGTATTTGAAGTAATAAGAAAACATTCCCCTGTATTCGCGTTGGAGACCCCCAAAGGCTCCTGTTGCAGAGGTGGGGATCTGGGAAGTGGCTGGACCATGGGGACATTCAACTCATCAGTGCCTTCATCTGCTGGGGGCTGAGGGTGCTGCTCAGAACTTGGGCCCGGCTGGGGTAGACTGAGAAGCATCGTCACCCTCCCTGGCTCCTCTTTTCTTGCTGTCCTTCGTGGCCACCTTTCTCTGCCAGGGCCTGGCCCTGAGGCTTCCTGCCTGGGAGCCATCTTACAATGGAGTGAATCCTTTAACAGCCACGAGCAAGAGCACACCTCTCCTCCTTCAGAGCGTGGATGTCAGGTCCTGTGTTCAGTGATTTAAAAAAAGTGACTAAGACAATATTTACCCTGTGACCAGCTCCATTTCAAAGCCATTTTCAATGAGAGCACCAAGTTCCGTTTTCTCCTAAATAAGGCTAACATTTTCCTACTGTCTTTTCTCTCTTTCACAGAGCCTATCTTTTCAATTTCTATATACATGTGTATCTTGTTCCAGATATGCTCTTGTCTCTAATCTCAAAAAAAAAACTACCACAAAATACATAAACCTTCCCTTGATTTTGTTTCTTCTGCAAGCTATTTACTACTTACTTTCTTTAACCCCATTTTGTGGTAAATTTTCTTAAATCAACGCTTTATATTCCACATCTCTAATTCCTTATATCTCATTCTTTTTGTTTTGTTTTGTTTTGTTTTTGAGACAGGGTCTCATTTTGTAGTTCAGGCTGGCCCTGAGCTCACTATGTAGCCCAGGCAAGCCTCGAACTCAGCAATCCTCCTGTCTCTGCCTCCTGAGTGCTGGGATGACAGGCGTGAGCCACCATGCCCGGGTCTCATTCCTTTTTAAAACCATCCTACTCAGCCCCTTCCCAACAAATTCATAGAAACTGTAATAAACACCAATGTATATTCTTATAAAATCCAATAGTAAATTATTTGCCCTTATCTAATTATACAAATAATACATTTAAATGCTTTGGTTTCTTCTCTTTGATACACTTTATTCATTTGGCTTTGGAAACACTATTCTTTATTTTTCTCCAAAGTAACTGGTTTCTCTTTCTAAGTTTCTTTTCTGGCTGTATGAATGCAGTGATCAGTGTGTTAGCCCTTGGCCTCTTCTCATCTCTTATTGATACCAACTTCAGCACCAATCTCAGTAAGTTTGTGCTTTTAATATAATCCACATGCTGAATATTCCTTCAGATTTATATATTTACCTCAAATATCTCTTCTAAGTATAAATTCACATATCAACTTGATTTCATTAATGGCTTAATGATAGAAAATATTAACACATAGCTAATAAAAATTGATTGCGAAATAGGGACAAACACTTGAGAAAGTGCTATGGGAATCAATATAATCTTGCAAAGCATCCAGTGTGGTGGTTAAACTCAACTAGTTAAGTTTGATCGGTTTAGCAGGTGCCTAGGGGATTAATAAAGCCCATTTCTGAGTGTGTCTGGTCATGCAGGTGTGGCCTTGGGTGTGACATTGGTCCACGGGCCCTTGCACTGCTGGGCTGAAAGGGAAGTTCAAGCCTGGCTGGGTTAAGTGCACTGCAAGTATATCTTATAGCATGCTACAAGAGCCCGTATGCAAGATGGAGATTGAGCACACACTGTCCTGTGCATAGAGACTCTCCTATGGCTGACGGGGTGACTCCTGCTCCCCCTTGGTTGTGACTCCTTTACTTGTCCAAGAGCTAACCATATTAGGTTCAACCAACCAGAGCTAACCATATTAGATCAGCCAATCAGACATAAGCACACTGTCTATGCACACATGGTCTATGCATGCTTGTAGCCACACAGGGGAGAAAAGCAGAAGTATTCTCTGAAAACTCCCCCAGAGTCTGCATGGTAACTCTGAGCTTCAGCCTCCCAATTGGGGCCTTCGAATCCTGCTCCTCCGTGGTGATCACTGTAGACGACAACACTGGCCTTCCTGGTTGCCGTGCAGTAAGTGTTTTTGTTTACTTATACACCTGTGCCACGAAGCTTCTGCCCTGGAGCCATTGTGCTATGGTCTGAAACCATGAACCAAATTAAGGCCTCTTCCTTTTAGATGTGTGTTGGGTACTGTGTCTCAGTGACAGGAAGACCGACAAACGCACAGACAGTTCCAAAGGTTCTGGCACCTAAACTGAAAACTTAAATACACTTTCAAAGTCATGGAGCTCATCTGAGAAAATCTAAATGATAAAAGCTTTGAGAGAATACAGGAAGATCTGGGAATGGAGATCAGTGTGGGGCCTGGGTTCAAACCCCAGCACCAGGAGGGAGAGAAATGGGGGTGTGGTCTGATGTCCTTTGTGTTTTTCTATAAGTCACCTTATTGCCTCAACATACATTAAAAATGGACGTCTAGTTTATTATCTAGAGTTGTTGAAGAAACAATCCTAAAAGAACTGAAAATTAAAAGTTTACAAATATTTCCTGTAGTATAAGAAACAGTGATTCTTTTTGTTTGTTTTCAGAAGTTCATCAATACTTCCTATGCATATTTTTCATGACTTATTCCTTAATAAATATGTTTTAAAATAATATTTAACTATAGTCTTTAATTTTAAAACCTAAAGGTGTTGGTGTATTTTCTTAGAGTATTGAAAATAGATAAGAATTAATGAAAACACAGTAATTCCATAGTTTTCATTGCCAAATCAAAAGATATTATCTGTTTGATAAATCAGAAATAAACTGAGATATAGATATATAAATTACACTGATATTACAATAATGGAAATGAAAAGTGATGAAGTTATGCATGAAGAATTAGAAATAAATATGGACAGATTTTTTATTTTATTTATTTATTTTTTTGAGACAGGGTCTCGCTTTGTAGTTCAGGCTGGCCCTGAGCTCACTATGTAGCCCAGGCAAACCTCGAACTCAGCAATCCACCTGTCTCTGCCTCCCGAGTGCTGGGATTATAGGCGTGAGCCACCACACCCAGTTTATCTTATTTTTATAGTACATATATTGATTTATATTTAAAATAATTCTTACAAAGAAGTACTAAAGAAAAATTTAAATATTTTATAGAAGAAATATATTTTCCTTCCTATTTCTAAAATATGTGAAAAATTATGCACTGTGGTATCAGTTGATAGTTAGCAATACTGTTAAATTAAAGTGAGAAGAAAAGACTTCATTATAAAAAGTGATGAATAAAAACAGCTTAGGAGCTTCTATTCACTAGTGGTCCTTGCCCAATTTTGATCATGTTTTAAAGGATTTAACACATAGCTGTCCCACAGAAAGAACATCAAGGGAGGTATTCGAGGAGAGCCACAGTAGGTGCAGGCAGAAGCATCAAAGTGCTATTAGCAGTTCAGGATACACTTATCAAGCACTGTCACACAGTGTCAACTTTATGGTTCCAGAACAAAGTTGATTCGACCCCTGTATCCAGAGTTCTTAAAGAACACAGCATCTCCATGTTCCTAACTCTCTGTCATAACTTTTCCTGGGCATTGCTTCTCCTGGAGTTCTTCATGAAGAAAGTAAAGGAATACTGTAGAAATTGTCAAAATATATTTGGAAACATTAAGAGATTGAGAAAGAACAATGAGCCTGCATGGCTGGGGAAAAGCCTGAGTAGGAGAAAAGACTGATGAAATGAACTTGCGGGGATATCAAATTGATAGAAAGCTATTAAAAAGGAGGCCATACTCAAGCGCTGGGAACGCACCTCCTGGTGTTTCACATATGTGAGAATGAAAGGACCTTTGTTGAGGGCCATGCGCAGTACAAGGAGCTGGGGGCACCTACCAACTATTGATGATGAGTTAATCATTTGCTGCAGACATACACTAATACAGAATGAAAACTGAAAGAAATGTAAAAAGGACTGGGTTTACCTCAGTGAGAAGGCCCTGGGAAAAGATAGGAAGAAAATATGTATAGATTTATAATTCAGGATGTAATCAACTCTGGCCTTCCTGTCTCATGGTAAAATTCATGGAATTTCAGTGGAGAAAAGTTCATTCCGTATCTTTCATAACACATGCCTCAGTTTTTATCCCAAAGATGGGGAGGGGAGGCTGAGGGTTCGGGTATTTAAAACATGAAAAAATGAAACCCAACTTTCATTTGGAGTAGACCATCAGAGTTTTTATTTTTCTAAGAGCACTGATTTTAAATATCTGTTGCAACAGAATAAAATAATTGTAATTATCAGAGAGGATTCTCATAAGAAAAGAGGGCGCATATGCATCCTTACGGGAGGACAATTACAGAAATTAGATGGTTACCGTGGTAGGTAAGAACAGGGAAAGTTACGGTGAAGACAGCGAAGTTGGTTCTGTTGCTCAAGAAATCAAGAGGTCCGGCAAAGCAGGAGAGTTCCTGCTGATGATCCAGTTGCGTGTTACTTTAAAGTAAGTGATTTGCAGGGAGAATATATGGAAAGCGAAAGCTCAGTATTTTCTATTTGTTGAAGCTTCTTATCTGTCCTGTGTAGAAAAGGCAACTGTTCCCCCTTCTTTCTCTTTACATCTCTCAGGTGACTTCTTCCCATATGGAGACACCGACATGGAGCTCTGCATGCAAAGTCCACTCTGTAAGATGGGGGCGTTCACCTTCTCCCCAAGGAAGGACACGCAGAGCCCCTGCCACCTAAATGAGCACAAGCCCCCGATACCTCCGAGTGTATGCAGCACATGACAAACCAGTGTAGGCGTGACAGTGACCAAGCTGTGAGCTCGGCTACTCAGGAACTTTTGGGAGGACCCACGGTCAAGGCACTCTGTTTCTAAGGACAACATGGCCAGTCTCCGTCTGGGAAGGAAATTTTACAGGAAGATAAAGTATGAGTCCACTTTGTGTGGAGGCCCTGGATTCAATCCCCAGTCTGACGGGGATGGAGGGAAGGCGGAAGGAAGAGAGAAAGACAGAGACAGAGATAGAGACAGAAACGGAGATGAGAGTCAGAGACACAGAGAGAGGGTATACGGCAAGGCTAACACCACCACTGTTCCATATATGGAAGAAGAGAAAAGAACACGAGAAATTGCTGTCTACATGTAAATATATCCATAACAATGCAAGGGAAAATACAAGGAATCATTCCATGTTTTTCTACTATTATCAGGACATAGAGATAGTCTTAACCTAAGGAAAATGGTAGCATCTTTGGTATTCTACAATTTTAGGAATCACAAAATCTAAACACCTGAGCCCAAAGTCTTAGAGATTAGAAACAGATATTTTGTGGGAGGCTTTAGGAGTAATAGTCAGTGATGTTACTTCCACATTCAGCACTTTATGTCTAAGGCAGTTTTTGATAGTGTGGAAAATACTGGACACTTGTCCCAAGTTTATACCTAATGTGCATTTTGAAAGAGTCTGTCCAATGAGAGAGAAGCTGAATCCCAAGCTCATCTTGACCCTGCTTCAGAGCTCTCTTTCTATACTGTCCAGAAGGGAAACAAGGCTTATGTATTTGTGGAGATTTGTGGGGTGGGCAGGAGAACGAGAAAAAATGGCAATTAAGCTGTGTCATATTCTGGTACAAACTCCCAATATTGAGTGTGATCATGATGTGTATATACAATGTACCAATAAAAATAAAATTTTTAAAATAAACTAACGAAAGGAAAAACCATCTTCAGCTGTATTTTAGCAACTATCTTGTGTAAAAGAGTAAGTCTGGAATAGCAAAAGTTTACTGGAGATGTATAAGGACAGTGATTTGATACAAGGTCTTTTTCACTAAATTGCTTTGAATTTTCCCTATGGAAGAACATTCTCCAGAAATAGGAAGAGTAAGAAAAATTCCTGTAATATAATTTATTTTGCCATCTGTCTTTCCTAGAAAACTATCAGTTAATAATGCAATCGCCTGGCAGCGGATTCTGAGCTGTACATATGCCACATTAGCCCGCAGAGTGTGGTTTATGCCGGAGGAAAGAGTGGCATCCAGCTTTCCTCTTGTACTTTTTTCTGAGTTACATCTTGAAGCATCATGTATTTTGAGCTCTTTCATAAAAATATATGTAACACTTTATTTCAAGTTAGAAGACTATCAGTATCTTAGAGCATTAACACCGTGGATAATGAAACTCCCATCTTTTATATGTTCCTAATTAGAATAGCTCAACAAAATTATTTTTTCCATCAAATTTTAAGAAATATTTAAGGAGATGTACAGGTGCAAATTCTCAAGGCTGAATGTGATCATGAGGTATACATAAAATGGAGCAATAAACTCAATTATAAAAAATAACTGAGGAGAAGGACTTGCTCTCTAAAGGTATGGGGTGTGTATGGACCAATTTTATTTCTGTATGGTTACATATGAAATCTTTTTACTGTCTTATTTTGTCCTTTTTAGTGAGCAAATCGTATATAAAAATAAGCCTCTATTGTAAATATGGGTAATCAGTCATTGTAAGAATTTCATGGAATGCATCTACCTATATAAGAAATTTTCTGATTCTGCCTGTCTCTAAATTTCTGTGAGAAAGTTTACCTAGTGGTCTCAATTCTCCAGGATTTAAGCATTGTTGAGTTTATCTGTTTAAGCTTTATTCTTATTATGTGAGTAAAATAGGTGATTTTCAAACTTCTTACATGATGGACCAGAAATCAGTGGAGATCAAGAATTTCCAATACTGATCCTTTGCATCTAAGAGATTATGAGTTATTATGAAACAATCTCAAAAACTGTAAATGTTTACAACATAAAGTTTAATTTCACTTCAACCATTTCTAGCATAAAGCCACATCACCAAGTTTTCTAAGAACTGGCAGAATGTCTCATGGTAAGTCTTCTGATGTAATCTGGATGTTACTATTAAATAGGCTCAGTTTCTTATATATATAAATTTTGTATTTTAAATCTTTATTAGTATATTACATATACATGTCATGATCACACACAATATTGATAATTTGTGCCAGTATATGACACAGTTTAATTTTCATTTTGTCTTATTCCCCCACTCACCCTACAACCCCCTGGCCCTATCACATAAGCTTTGTTTCCCTTTTCATTGCCATAATATTTTTCTTCCCCTTTTTACCTACCACTACACTCCATTTTCCTTTGAATATTTTCTATTTCACAATATCTACCATATACTCCAGAGCTCATTTATATCTTCAATTTCTCATACCAGGGAAAATATATGATATTTCAAGTTCAAGTTTTTGCTACTCAGTTTTTTAGCAATAAGGTCTCACCAAGTTACTTAAATTGTGTGTGTGTGTGTGTGTGTGTGTGTGTGTGTGTGTGTGTTGTTTCCTCCTGTTCTGCACAGGGAAGAAAGAGGATTCACACCTCATGGGCTGTGGTAAGATTTAAAAGAGTTGTAAAACAGATGAAGCTTTTAGCAGGGCAATTCACACAGAGAAAGCACCTAATAAATATCAGATTTTAATAAGGATTGAATTTATTTTAGAAACAAATTTAACAAGTTTCACTCATTTATGTGCAAATGGATACACCTTGAGGACACACTAATAAGTGAAATAAATAGATCACAGATATGTAAATATCGTATCCTTTCTCTGGTGTGAGAACCTGTAGATGTAAATAAGTTCTAGAATGTATGATAGATTTTTGTGAAATAGGAAATATTCAAAGAGAATATGGTAGGGGAAAGTAATGAGGGGAAAGAATAAATATGATTTGGAAAAAAGAAAGAACATGTATATAGGGGGTGGGGGTTCTGGGTGGGTAGGGATATGGGTAAAAATGAGAATTAACTTACGTCATATACTGGTACAAATTCCCCAATGTTAAGTGTAATTGTGAGCTGTATATAAAATGTACTAGTAAATAATTCAATTAAAAAACAGAAAATATACCTTATCGGTTTTTGTGTTGAGGTAGGATTATGCAAAGAGACTCGATGAAAATACAATCTCCAAATGTGATTTAATTAAGAACTCTTGACTCTTTCATAAAAATAATACAGATTTATACAAGGGTAATACTATACTTTGTTTTATATTTTTTCTTGACTATATCATAAAATATTTGGCTAATTAAGCTTAGTTAATAATGAAGCCTTAAGTCTTTCTCCGTTCTTTTAGGAGGGAGGACAGGATCAGTGAAACAAACAGCTGTGAGATAAGAGGCCTGTGTTCATTCCATTATATGACAGAGATGTCAGTCTCCTTGGTGATCTGTCCTAGAGGAAGCTCCCTGTACTAGCGGAGGCTCAGCGACACCTTCCGTGGCACCTTCCAAGCACTCGGCAGGTGCTTGATTTAAGTTACTTGTCGAGAAAGCATGAATATTTCAATGAAAAAAGGAAATGCTAGTTTTGATTTTTATCCTTGTTTTCACATAGCACCATAACTGCCATTACTTACTCCATAGCTTCTGCTAAAAGCCATTACAAAAAATATAAATCGTGCATTCTCTTGAAGATTTTAAATTCTTTCCTACTAGAAACTGAAGCCTATAAATTAAAAAGTCATATACACTTTTTAGAGCCAAACAAGACACTATATAAATAAATATATCCTTATTATCATATTTCTCCTCCAACTTCAGTGACTTTTAAAATATAATTTGTACCATAAATGGTTTTGTATTTTGTTAGGGCTGATTAAAAGGTCATTCATATTCTTTTTTAATAATGGAGGTGCAATATGTTTAAATTTACTATGGGACACCTTCAAAGTACCCTGTTGGATTTTTAAAAATAATTTATTAGCCTGAGAACCCAACTCAAGATTAACTTACTGGTGGGATAATGCCATAGCTTTATTTATTTCTCATGAAACATGGTGCTGAACAAAAATATCTCAGTCACTCCTAAACAGAGGAGAATTCATAAAAAATTGACTCTAATTTGACTTGATGTACATACTGTTATTGATTTCAATATTACATTTATATAGTAAAATATGTATGCAATTATATATGGTTACAAAAGCACACAAAATGTATTTTTACATAATTTAGATAGTTTGTTTTGTAACCTCATTTTCTTTGACTATGTTAACTAGATACCCCACAATGTTTTGATTTCAGAGTAAGCTACCAAAACCTACACCAGAGGTAAAAATCTCCTGAGAATAGTTCTCATTATGCTTGTTATCTCTTTCATGCTCCTACCCAAATATAAGTTAAAATACTTATACTGTATTTACTACAACTCCGGCTCTTGTACTTTTCTATCAAATAATTTTAAAAGTCATTAATCATACTTACAAAAATGTTCAATGTTTTTCTTTTTGTTTACATGTTTGAAACAATTATAAATACACATACATTTTTAATATCTTCTACTGGCGAAAAATTTTTATGCATGAAATTTTACTTACTCACCTATGAGGCTTATACATGTCCTACTATTAATACACCGTGTTCTATATGTGTGTGTATGCATGGGGTGGAAGTTGTAATCAATGAAATTGGCTCTATTATCCTGAAATCCTTGATTTCAGTCAAGTTTCTTACAGATGAATGTTGTAGTTTACAAGGTGAGTTAATAGACAATAGTATATTTTTAATTTTCACCTTTGACATGATGAATTATGCCTTTAAAAATACTGTCAACCTCAGCCTACTGATTTACCGTCTGTCGACATTAGAGGTCATGTAGTACAGCTGCTTTGCAGAAGTCGCCACCAGATGGCAGTCGTGTGTCTTTGATCACCCACGCTAATTTCTGAATTACTCTTATTAAGGGAACTCTGTTAGAAACAATTTATCTGCATCATTCTTTTACATTATGTGTTAAAGAGGATAGAAAGATGTAATAAACTAAACAATGAAAAAGACAAAATGACATGAAAGAAAGACATGATCTAATTTATAATATGAAATCTAAAAATAACTGATTTCACAAAAGTAGAGTAGAACAGTGATTACCAAGGACTGGGATGGTCAGATGGGTTTTTAGGGAGATGTTGGCCAACGTATGCAAAGATCTAGTCATCCAAGAGGATAAACCGGACAGAGCTAACACACAAGACAGTGGCGACAGTCTGTAGTAAAACACTGTGTTCCTCACAAGTCCCGAGAGCACATACGTATATGCTAAATTGAGTCACTTCTCCATGTATATACATTTCAAAACATCATGTTGTACATGATTAATACTTACAATTTAATCAGTCAAACAAGCTTTTGGAATCTGCTTAAAAAGTAACTGGAAATTAAATTGCTAAAGTGAAAGTTTAAAAAAAGATATAGTATTACTAGGACATGATTTGAAGGTTACACTAGCAAATAAAAATATTCTTTTACATCCATGATACACAATGTATTTATCACTGGTATTCTCTATTTTTATTTTGAAAATTTAGTTTTTCATAGTACATCTTTTGCATTTTCTTTATTGATATCTACTTCTATTACATAAAATAAAAAGCAATTAATAATAAATATGTCAAGGGCTGGAGATTTAGCTCAGTGGTCCCGGCGCCTGACTTGCAAGGCCCTGAGTTCAATCCTGGTAACCACATACAATGCTGGGCTGCTGGGCGTGGTGACTCATGCCCTAGCCATCAGCACCACATACCACAGTGCAGGGCGTGGTGGCTCACACCTGTAATCCCAGCACTCAGGAGGCAGAGGCAGGAGGATTGCTGAGTTCGAGACTTGCCTGGGCTACATAGTGAGCTCAGGGCCAGCCTAAACTACAAAGAGAGACCCTCTCTCTAAATAAATAAATAAATAAATAAATAAATAAATAAATAAATAAATAAATAAATAAATAAGTCAAAAAGTAAATGTAGATTTCTCCTCTGAGAACATGGGACCATTTCCACACATAAATGTTGAAAAGACTGAATGAAAGGGATGGTAGATAATTCTGAAGTTTATAATTTAGGTGGCAAGGAAGAAGCTGAGCTATTAACAGAAGAAAAAGATAAGTTTTACTACACTAAGAATTTTCTTTTGGACATGTTGAGTTTAAAGGTTTGTGTTTCAGCATAATGAAAATATTAACAGTTTAGTGCAAAGTATATGCAAAAAGTGACAAATCAACTGGGGGAAAACCTCTGTAAAATATGGTTAGGAAAAACTATAGTAAACATTTCTCTCTCTCTTTTTTTTTTTTTTTTTTTTGAGACAGGGTCTCGCTTTGTAGTTCAGGCTGGCCCTGAGCTCACTATATAGCCCAGACAAGCCTGGAACTCAGCAATCCTCCTGTCTCTGCCTCCCGAGTGCTGGGATGACAGCGCCATGCCTGGCACTGTGGTATGTGGTATTGATTGCTGGTGGGCGTGAGTCACCACGCCCAGCATTGTATGTGGTTACTGGGATCAAACTCAGGACCTTGGGCTTGCGCTTGTGAGGCAGGTGCCCGAACCACTGAGCTAAATCTCTGGCTCACATTTCTCATTTTTTAAACCCTCGATATATTTTATTAATACCATAAAGATCATTTTACCCACATAATGTGTTAAAAATATTCAGATTCAGATGTCAATGTAATGTGTCGTGGATGAAAAATAAGGACCTTTACTCCTTGTATTAGCCCTAAGAAATGGCACAAGAAGCGAACGGAAGGCAGGAGTCCCACGGTGCTGCCTGTGATCCCAGCGTTCCCGGGGCCGGTGGAAAACTGCGAACTTCGGGGACTGACCAGTTTTGCAGGTCAGGGAGACTGTCACAAAAGGTGAGGGCAGGGCTGCGACTTTAACCTTGGTGGTTTACTTGTAGGTTTTCTTCTAAATGAAGAGATTCATAATTTTTGATATAGGGAAAACTCATTTACGTGGGGACTCTACTACTTTCAAAATATTTCAGAAATACATTTTGGGCTCCGGTCTGGACTATAAAGCATTACTGCTTCTCTTATTCTCCCAGTGACACAAAAAAGTTCTATGTTTTTCCCCCTTTGGCAACATCCCATATCTAGAAATATCCACTTAAACTCTTGCCTTCTAATTTATAGGTAGCGGGAAAAAATGAATCCTCCTATGACTTAAACTTTTTCCAACTTCAAAATGAATTTGTGAATGATTTAACATAATTTCTGACTTTTTACATGTTTTTTTTAAAAGAAGTACTTCGAAAAAAGAGTAATACAGGTGATATTTCAGCAAGTCCTATGTTATTGAAATGAAATGAACTAAGAAATAGAAAGTTTAAAGGGAAGAATTTCTTTTCCAAATCGATCTATGGCTTCTGTTCCTATATTTCCTTACCTATATTTGCAAAGATTTAAAGAGTCGTATTCAATAAATGGAGAGAGAGCACTTTCATCTGGAAGAAAAACTTTAAATTTTAATTTCCTGTTCCTGACTTTGTCAAAATTAACATCTAATTATTCATACTTTTAATAAAAATCAGACCAAGACAAAATGAAAGTGAAATATTACAAGCACGAATTTTCTGGATTTAGCAAAATAACTTATTTCCAAAATTGATGAGTTTGACTAAAAATAATTGAGCTTAGTTTAACTATATTTTAAGTATATCTTTGAAAGTTCAATTTATCATATTTAGTGGCTCCAAAAGCATGTATCATGTCTTCTACAAAGCAATCACTATAGCCATGATGGAATGATTCAGAGAGAATTCCCATCTTAGTGCTAGAAAAGTAAATATATATATATATATAGTTTACTTTGTATATGTGTATTTGTTCTTTGATTAAAGAACGTGGTGAAAACGGCAACACTGGGTCTTTGGGCCTTTACTTCTGACTCTCTACAACCCTTAACATGATAAATGTAGGTGAATGAACATTTGATGAATGTAGGTGGTAGTTATCTTTGATATCGAAGTGAGTAGATACTTCGGACTGTTAGGGACCATGTCGAAGTAGAAAAGATCAGTAGGTGGCTGGATCTGTGAGACTGAAGCTCTGAAGTCCTAACATTTTCTTGGGCATGGAAACAAAAAACTGCTGTAATCCAGTGTGCTCACAGTGCTTCCGTGTGGCTTCCTCTGGCTGCGTTCTGCTGTCCTTCCCTAATCTAAGTCCTTCTGCGCATCAAGAAGTTGTTTCTTGATTTGTCATTTTTCTTTACTCAGTAAGATTCTCAAAAGTTTTCCATCACTAAGGGTTTATTTCCTGATGTTTTGGTTGTTTGTTTTTCTTTTTCCCTCTCCCCAGTCTTAATTTTCTATTTCATCTCTCACTGGGTAATTTTTGTTAGTTTATACAAAGTTGTTTCTTTGTGTCTGGACTGTACTTCTGCTGTCCTTTATTCTATTGAGATGAACTTGAAATATTTTTCAGTGTACAACGGTGCTCAAAATTTATAGCAAATTTAACTCTTCTCCAATGGCCGTTGATATGTATGACAGTTACTGGAACATCTGGAGTTCTTTATTGTCTATTAGATTTGGGGATCCTGGTCACCAATTTATGCCTAAACTATTTCCTTTTTTGCCTGTATGCTGTTAAACTACTCCTCTTCATGTTGTTCTAGATTTCTTACTGTGTTTCCTAAAATAGAGAACATTTCTACAGCATCAATGATTGTATTGGAAAAGAGTTCGCATTTCCTGTGTGCCTTCTAACAATTAGACACTGAGTGTGTGGGAAAAATTCAAATAAATAACATAAATATTTAACCTATTGACTTGAATATAATCTATGCTGCCCTGCATTGGAAAGCTGCTAATGATTAAATTATCCAGAAGAGGAGCTACTTCTGCAATATTGTTTGGCCAGCAGTTTTAAAGTCAGAGGAAGCACGGCACAGAGTAGAACAGGGGCCTCACTCTCTATTCAGGATCAGAAACCAACTTGTCTTTCATATTATCTTTTATATTATCGAATGTGGTCCTTTCATTTCATATCTTCTACAAGCTTCAGTTTGTTGGGTTATATAACATACTTGATAATAAAATATGTCCCTTTGTAAAGTAGCAACAAGTTTCTGTTACAAAGAAAATTCATCAGCTCGCACAAGGAATTTTACTAATGAGTGCTACGGTTTTTTGGTTGTTTTTAAATCATATCTTTGCTAGTCGTGTCACTGCCACATAGCAGCCAATACATAGTAAAATAAAAACCTTGAGGAGGCCTTTCTGCTATTTGTCATGGCCCCAGAGGCAGAAAGGTTGATTCCCTTTGATAGGTGGCCACTTTGCTATGTCCAGGGGACAATTTAATGCAAAAGGACAAGCAGCACCAGGGAGACAGAACTTATGTTCTAACTTGGGAGATCTGTCTTTCTAATGGCACAGGAAACGGCAGTCGTTAGGAACTCTGGAATTAGAACTGGAGGGTTTAAATCCCAGCTCAACCACTTATTAGATTTGCAACCTTCGGCAAGATAGCCAACCTCTAAAACAACTGCAAAATGTAAATAATGCCTTAGCTTGCAAGTCTTCTGCAAAGAATAAAGAAGCCAGATATAATGAGGGCCTAACTCCTAGTTATTAAGGGCTAACTCGTAGGAATATACAATAAATAGTAGGATGAACATTAGCAATTCTCTTTTTTGTAGTAAATTGTATGTATAATGAAGTCAAAGGAGATAAAAGTGTGAAGAAAAAACACTGTCAAATCCATATATTATGAAACTGTACACGAAGATGATAGAAAAGAACAGAGGTAAATTAAGCTTAGAAAGACTTACTGAAGAAAACAGCAGTGTTTGAGAAACGATGTTATGATAATTTGACACTGAACGATTTGCAGAGGGTGGTTCATCTGAGCAGCAGGAACGCGCGGGAGCTGTGCAGGGCAGTAGCAGCTAGCTCGTTAATCAAATGGAACAGAACCGAGGTACAGTGACAGTGACAGTGACACAGGCCCCCGGTGAGGGTGGGAACACTCAGTGCTTCCTTAGGGAGAAGCGGTTGGAAGTGAAGAGACAGACACTGAAACTTTATCGCTTGAGACCAGATCTGGGATTACTCATGTTTAGTTACACGGCCATGTACACATTCCTTAGCCTCCCTTTTAATAGGTTTCTCTGCTTGCAAAAATTAGTAACGATACTTCACGTAGGACTGTTCGAATTTAAATGATTCAATAAAAGTAAAGCATTAGACTCATGCTTTATACTTATTACTTGCATTCTAAGTATCAATATTATTATTTTAAATTATATATCCTTGAATATGTCTAAATCACCTGCATATGTTATCCATTTAAGGAACTCCTTATTTTATTAATCTCAATTTAAATTCATCATGCATAATTTCCACTCAGGATAGCTATTTATTTACAAAGTTCTCCTCTCCTACAAGATTGTTAATTGTTTGAGTTTAGTGAAGAAGATTTTGAATTTTTGAATCCCTGGTGAAAGAATTATTAAGTTTTTCTTGGGCAATTTTAAGAATGTTAATCTCTGAACCCACTGGCTTTTAGTATTTTAATTTTGGTAGTAGGGATAGAAACCAGGGCCTTGAGCATAAGTCTATCATTGAACTACATTCTCAGGCCTTTTTATTGTATTTTCAGATAGGATTTCATTAAGTCTCCGAAACTGGCCTGAAAACTGAGATCCTTTTATTTCAGTCTCCAGTGGAGCTGGGATTACATGTGAACAACATCAGATTCTTTGCAGAAAGGGACATATTTTGAAGTATCCCAGGTGAGTTTAATGTGTGCCCATGAGTAAGAGTCTAGTGTTTTGCAAGAGAGTTGACATATACCTGTTTATGGTTTTTTTTTTTTCCAACCAAAACTTAAATGATTAAAAATCTGTAAATAGGGCCAGGTATTTAGCTCAGTGGTACCAGGCCTACCTTGACAACACAAGGGTACAAGTTCAATCCCTGGTACCACCAAAACAAAAATCTGTACATATATGTAAATATGAAAATCCTTGTAAATACATAAATAGAAATAAATAAACAATAGCAATAAAATTCAACACTCAGAAGACATTAGCAAAGATTTGATAAATAAATCAGTCAAGATCCTGCAAACAAGAAAAAGGCACCACAGTCAGAATGGGATGGTGTCTCGGGCCTCACAGACGGTGGGAAGCTGCTGGCACTTTCTGTACTTTTCCCTCGTCTCTGTCACTTTACAATTTTCTCTCTTTTCCTACTTCCTGGAACTAAAAGTGAAGCTCTCCATATAACTGTTACTAATCTACAAATAAGAACTTTGTCCAGAATGTAAGTGAACTGTGTCGCTAAAACACATCTTCCCCCACCTGATTTTGTTCCAACGGAAGACACCGTGAAATGGTTTCCATGGTGACACCGATGGTGCTCACACACACTTTCAGGGCCAGGACTTGGAGTAGATGTGCTGGTCACTGCACCATCATTCTGATATCCTCCACACCAAGAACAAAACAAAACAAAACAAAACAAAACAAAACAAAACAAAACAAAACAAAACACAACTTCTTCTCCCAGGATTCCCTATCAGGTATCTTCCTTTTTGGAGAATGGTCTATATCTACCATTTGCAATTCTCTCTTCACTGGCCATAGAGGAAGGCATACCAATCAGAATTTTTCTAAGGTCACATATTTTGCCAAGTCAATTGTCAACACAGATCAACCGTGGCCACTTTAAGCTACTGAACCATAGACTAAACTTGCCAGTCCATAAGCCTACTTGCGTATAAGTAGTCATTTCCAACTTAACATTTGTTAAAAAATCATCAGGACTTTGTTCCTGAACCTGCTCTCCCTACAGCCTACGGCTTCATCGCTTTGCTGCATCCCATGATGAGGTCTCTCCCCGACTCTGGACTAGCAAGCAGCTTTACTACTGCTCTTCGCTTCTGTGCCTGGCTCCCTGTGTGGTATTCTCAGCAGATCACCTAGAGTGACCTTTGAGAAATACAAAACATACGATCATTCTCTGGTCAAACCCTCCAGGGACTGCAATTCTGAGTGAAATCCAAGCCCATCCAAGAGGATCCTTGACCCGTGCTGCTCACTCCATGAGCTCATCTACCATTGTCCTTTTTGGACACCTTGATGATCACAAAGACACTTCACTGCTCTACAGAAACACTTTCATATTGCTTTATTTCAGGGAAGCTTAAAAGGTTACTACATTTCACATTAAGATTTTTTATCATTTAAAAGATAGTGTAGAATTTTAATCTGATAAACATGATGGAAATACTAGGAAAGATCTGGATAATATTTGTGGATTCTGTCATACACTTCTGGTAAACTTTGCTAGATGAGACTGGCTAATAACAGTTTAAGTGAGTGTGTCTCTGAAATTTCATTAAAACAGGTTTTTTTTTTAAAAAAAAGGATCTTCATTTGACTTCTTAGGGGCATATAAAATAACTGGGAGAAGACTGAATCAGAATTGTTTTTTCACAATGTATAGAAAATAATTTTTTTTTCTGTACTGGGGATTGAACTGAGGACCTTCTGATTGTGAAGCAGGCACCAGAACCACTGGGCTAAGTCCCCAGCCCTATATCTCGATAATATTATAAAATGTTTATATATATTCATATTTCTATATATATGTATGCATAGTTTTTATTTAAATCTAATGGGCATTTCTTGAATTTCTACAGATGATTATCTGCATAAAATAAAGAGATATTCAACACTGAGAATGTATAATATTATAAACACATTATTCTTCTGTGTAACTGAACACTAAAATGAATAAAAATTAAATTGGATTTCTATAAAAGCAAGCTCTGCATTAAAGATAAATAGTGAAGTGAAGAAGACAGTTTCATTAGTAATAGCATAGAAGCAAAATTATAGTTTTTCAAATTACTACAGATATTACCATACAAAGTAATCAGTCTGTGTATTCTTAACATATTTTAGGTACATTAAAAATTAAAAACAAAATACCTTCATCTCTTTTAAGTAAATTATTCCTACAGTTTGAATGTTGTGCTCTCTAAAATTCAGGTTGAAATTTATTTTGTCACTGTCCCAATATTGGAAGGGGAGTCTCAGAGAGATTAGACCGTGAAGGCACTGCACTTTATAAAGCGACTCATGTGAGTGGGGTTCTCACCTCTCTCATCATCTGCCACGTGGCGGACAAACCCTTTCTACCCTCTAGGGAATAAAAGACTCAAGATGCCATATTGTAAATGGAGACCAGGCCTTTATCAGATTCCAGACCTTTTAGTGCCTTGATTTTAAGGCTCCAGAAGAGTAAAAATAACTTTCTATTCTTTCTGAGTTACTGAATCTCAGATATTCTGATATAACAGTACAAAACAGACCAACACAAACATATTTTAAGTTCACCAAGGGTTGGCATGTTCATTCATTATAAAAACATTCATTCTAAAAACATGCCAAAAATACTCATGTAATCTCTTCTGAATTATCCATTACTGTTTTACTGCTCAATTATGGTCTGAATAATCTATCACTTTAATATTCACAAAAAAGTGCAATTATTGATCTGCTTTTAATATTTAGAAGAAGCTTGGCATAATGAGAAAAGAATAGGCCTCATAATAAGGAAACTGAAAGTTAGGCGTATCCTGCTTGAAAGTTACTTACTCTGAACCGTTCTCTGACTTCCTGTTTCTTCCTCTAGGAGCTAGAGGTTTCAAACTGATGAATTCTAAGTTCGGTATCAGTTCTAACTTTCAAAACATATAAGTATATCTTGAAAGAAATTGTGCAGCCTGACCTTTCCTCTAAAAATCAACAAAACTGACAAGAATGAAAATACAATCATTCTTAACTTGTGCTATCAAAATTTGTAAGCAAAAAAAAAAAATCAGCAGAACCTACCAGCATGACTATAAATATATACTTCAGAAGGACCAGATGGAGAAAATTTTTGAAAAATCAAGTTAGAAGGTACAGAGATAGTACACACAAAGCATAATCAAAATCATCTTTATAAATAGTCAAACACTAAATGCCAAACTATCAAATAAAGCTTAAGACTAGATATTTTTCAATAATGGAGACATACAGTCTACAGGACTGGACAGAGCAGCCTCAGGTAAGGCAGGCACACATCTGTAGACTATTATGGTTTGTGTCTAAGTGTCTCCTCATGCCTCATGTGGTCATAGACGAGTTCTTTTTCAGAGGTGGCTGAATCTGCAGTTTGTGATGCTGGGATTAAGCATGTGTGATTCGTTTGGCATTGTCTGGGGTAAGATCAAGAGTGCCTCTCCCTGGGTATTAGTGCGATGCATTTTAAGGACAGGTGGCCTGGATAAGAACACCGGGGACAGAAGAGGGCCAGTGTGTGGTTACTTGCTGCTTATTCCATCTTGTTTTTTATGCCTGCCCTGCTCTGCCATGAACTGTTTTTCTTCTGTGATGCCACTTTGCCCTGTGCCACTCCGTTCTGGATCTAGCTGACAATGAACTGAAACTTCCACAAATGGTGAGCTAAATAAGCATTTCATCCTTTAGGTTTGGGTGTTGGGTACTTTGTATGACCAACAAGAATAACGAGACTGAGACACAAAGTGTAGTGATCATAAAAATGAGAATGAAATGAAAATGACTGCTAACTTCTTCTCAAGGTCCTGAGAAAATTGCTTCGAGGCACATTGTGAGCAGCAAGTTTGAGGTAGTGTTAGTTTGACCCAAATCTTGTTATTTTATGATAAATGTGAATGAACATTTAAATTAATTTTCCAAATTGTGCTCTAGTCCTAAAGCAATGAATATTATATTTTTTCATTGGATTTTCCTCAGAAGTTCCTATCTTTTAATTTTACATCTTGACTATTTGAGAAATATATCCATGGGTAAGAAATTTTCAGGTAATTCATTGGTATAAAGAAAAGTAATAAAAATGTAATTAAGTTTTTATTTTAAATTTCATACATTTTTATGGACCTTTCCACCTATTTCATAAAAGTTCCTAAACAAAACAGTTAATTTTAATCTGACAATGTAGCATATGAGGAGCTTTTGCAAATTCATTAGTATGTTATTTTTCCAACTTTGTTTTCTTCTTTTAAACTCAAAGCATCAGATTTTCAGCTTATCTACTCTTGCTGGCCATAATTTAGAATAGTTGTGTTCCAAATTATAGGAGAAAAGATCACAATCATACAGCATCTTTTTAAGTACGCATCAGTAACTCAACCAAATTCTAGGTTTTGCCAGGCTCTTCCTCTAAATAGAAAACAAGATTTTCCCTTACCATATAATTTCACAAACCATGAACAGAAAAAACATTATGCCTAAGGTACACAGTTCTTGGTTACTAATAGAACATGTAATTTTATATTCTTTTGTATACTATATGTATTGTTTGAATCTTTATATTTGTGAGTCACCTTCTTTTTAAATGATGCTCATTTATATAACAGCTTCCTATACTGAAAGATGCTTAACATGTATCAGTTGTTGATGACATTATTTATGAGCTATAAAAAAATCAACCTCTTACCTTTACATATAAATGAGTTCTAGAATATATGATAGTTTTTGTAAAATAGGAAATGTCCAAAGGGAATTTGGTGTGGGAACGTAATGAGGGGAAAGAATAAATATGATTTAGGAAGAAAATGAAATCATGTATATAAGGGGTGGGGGGTTGTGGGTGGCTAGGGATACGGGTAAAAATGAGAATTAACTTGTGTCGTATACTGGTACAAATTCCCCAATGCTGTGTGTGGTTGTGAGCTGTATATAAAATGTACCAAAAAAAATTCAATTTAAAAAATCAACCACTTTCGCCAATAGATTATTTAGAGGATTGCTATGGCTTGTGTTTAGATGTTCCCCCAAATCCCTGTGTTGTCTTAGGCAGTGTCTTTTTCAGAGGCAGCTGGATCTCGAGTGTGTGGAGCTGGAACTGAGCTATGCTAGGATCCAGGGCACTGAGTTAAAGAATGTGGGTGCTTCCTGCCCTTGGTAGCTTGGATAAGATGCGAGGGGCAGAAGGGGGTCCTGTTGCTTGTGCTGTCCTGCACTGCTAGGAGCCACGACCCCTCCGCCACGGGTCACCTTGCCTTGGAGCCAGCGGATTATGGACTGAAACTTCCATGAATTCTGAGCTAAATAAATCTCTCCTCCTTTACCACTGGGTGTTGGCATTTTGTCTCGGTAGTGAGAGAAAAGTAACTAAGACAAAGGTATCAGTTTTATTCTACCTAAGGAATTGCTCTGGAAACGACACAGTTTAGTGACTGCTACATTTCGTTTTACAACTGAATTGAGACAGAGAAAGCATAGTCCATCTCCTCACTATGTGAAAATGTGCAGCATCTAGCAAAAAAGAAAAAGATGAGTTTATTGTTTGGAGTGGTTTCTGAAAGTCAGTTTGAAACAGAGTCAATTTTTTTCCCTGAAATAAATGTAACATAATCTGAAATGTTGTGAAAACTAAAATCAGTATGAATGACAGTTGCGGGTTCTGGCCAGAACACACGACTTTCTGGTATGTCTTGATGTTTTTTAAACTTTATCTTAATTGCATGTCTGTCTTTCTTAATTGTTAACTTGGCTAGAAAAGAAGCCACAGAGCGGTGACTGGCTCGTGGAGGCTCCACAGTCAGCAGCGGACGCTGTGTGTTTAGCAGGGGAGGCGCAGCCGGAGTCGGTGGGGCCGCTCAGCCTGGCGCTGTCTCCCCGCCTGTGCCCCAAAGAGCAGCGCGCCCCACGCGACGCCCTCTTCCACGTGCTCCTGCTTTGGAGCCAGCGCTCCGCGGCCTGTAACGCTCGCACTGAGAGCCAGTTCTGTCCCTGTCCCTTCAAACTGTTGGGTATCTTGTCCGGGAAGTGGGCAAGGTGACCAGTACACAGGCCAACCAGAAAAATAAGTCTTAAATATATCCGTGGTAGGAACCACTTCAACTTTCAAATAGCTTTTATCTTCATACAAAATGCAAACATTTTACCAACATTTCTGAAAGTGAGTAGTGTTAAAATGATTTTTTAAATTAAGAAATTTTACTTTATAAAGTAAAAGCTTTGGGTTCTTAGCAAAACTGCAGGGGGAGCCTAGGGCTATTCCTGCGCTGGCATGTCCGTAAACCCATCGTGATTCGAGTTTCCTCCTACAGTGCTGCGTTTGTTACAACCGGGGACCTGTTAAAGCATCATCGCCATTCAGAGTCCATAGTTGAGATGAAGGTTGCTCATATACTCTTTCGAGGGAGTGGACAAGTGCACAAGGACCGATCAAAAATAAAGTTATATTGAATTAAAGATTGTAATTCCAGTAAAAGATATACTGCTATTAATTTTCTTCAGAATACTTCCTTTCACTTTGGACTCATTTTAGCATCGCTTCTGCTACTTCCGGAAGTAGTTCTGGAATTTCTGGAAGCCTCTTTCCTGAGACTTTATGTGGTGTGACATACACAAAAATACAACGAATTTTTCTTACTAAGTGCCATCCAACAGAAAGTAGGCTCTTAAAATAGTGCAGTGTGTCCTTTGGTACCTAATTCACCAGTCTGGCACCACGAAACATCCACCTCCTTCTGCTAAGTCAAAAAGACCCTGAAAGATCAGGTTTCGAATCAGTGCAGGAGACCGTGGCAGTCACAGTAGCAAACTGAAGACACTCACGAGAAACAGCCTCCTCCAGTGCGGCCGGAAGTCACAAGAATGATGGGACCAGTGCATTTGAAGGGAAGGGAAATGTTTTGAGGGTTTTTAATTAAAATGTGTCTTTTACTGTAACAATATTTTAATGGAAAATTCAGTGTATTTTGGATCATCTCTCATGTAATGATATGTGTTTGTCAATGCTGTATTATGCAGAATAACACTATGTGCGAGTTTTTGTGTGGACATAACTTGTCCATTTATATTGTTTTTCATTTGTTTTGAATAGAAAACAAGGAGGTACACATTCATGATGATGTGTGACCACTATGTATTTCTAAAATATACTGATACAATTAACTTTGAAAAAGAATGTTAAATCTGAACAAGGGGATATTTTAATTGGATAAAGGAATAAAAAGGAATGTTTTTTTTTTATCTTCCAAAGTGCCTATACTATTTTCATTGCTATAGGCAATAAATCAATGTTCTTTTTGTTCATATCCTTGTTGGCACTGGGAGTTGTCAGTATTTTAACCATTCCTCTAGTGAAAAACAGCAACTCATTATTTCATTTTTATTTTTGGTGGCACTGGGGATCAAACTCAGGAACTTGCCCTTACCAGGCAAGCACAGTGCCCCTGAGCTAAATCACCAAAACCTCGTTATTTTAATTTTAAATGTTCTAAAATCATGTGATAAGCATTTTATCATTTGTTTATTTTCCATCTGTACATCTCCTCCTGTGAGATGTCTGTTTAAACTGTCAATGTTTTGTTCAGGTTGTTTACTTGGGTTTGTTAAGTTCTAAGTGTTTGTGTTTTTGTGTAACTGTGACATACAAGAAATATTTTTTATGTATATTTACTATGAGCCCGTAGTTGACTTTGCATTTCATTAATATTATTTTTTGCAGAGTAAGGGCAATAATTTTCAATTTTAATCAAATACAGTTCAGCTCTTTCTTCTGTCAAGGGTTATATAATTGGTGTTGTATGCAAAGTCATTGCCTATCCATGGTCCTCTAGGTTTCTCTAAGTTTTATAATGTTACGTTTCACATTTTACACCTGTAATCCACTTGGATTTAATCATGAAAGTTGCAGAGTCTTCCTCTAGATTATTTTTTGTCTTATTTTCTCATGTCTACTTGTTTCACTATTGTTGAAAAGGACTATCAGTGCTTGGTTTATTAACTTTGCTTCCTTGTTAGGATCAGTTGACTTCATTTGTGTGAGTTTATTTCTGGGATCCCTAAAAACGTGGAACTATGAAGTTTAAATTGCACAAACTTTTGCAATTGTTAAGGCAAGGCCCTGACTCAGAAAAATGAATGCCTTTTGGCTCCACATTAAGATTTTGAGTCTCAACCTGAGCTCACCCACAGATATGACACAATGGTGTAAACTTAATATCTTCAATATTCTGTGCATCTAATGATACAATGATGTGTTTAGATAATAATCAATTTATATTAATATGTACCTGTACACACACAAGATTCATTCTGTTATAAAAATCTGAATCAAAAGTATTAGATTGCTGGGGATTTAGCACATGTGGTAACACGCCAACCTTGGATGCACAAGGTACCACCAAAAAAAAAGTATTAAGATTTATTTATCCTTTGAGAGAAACAAAAATCACACTAGCATTCTATTTATTCCAATGAACATATCCTTGATGTCTACTATTAAGAAAATAAAGCTATGAAAAATTAACTACATTACATATTTCTTATCTTTCCACTTATTACTGATGAGAACTAACATTTTAGTCTCTAAAGTTCTGCTTACTTTAATACTTCTCTTTGATTTAGTTTCTTTGCCAATTAAAGTGATCTGATGAATAATTACTAGAGAAGCATATTTAAAAGTAAGCGGTTACTAGCAATTTTCCATCAAACACTGTGATAACTGCAGATTATCCGACAAGTTTCTTATAGAACCACAAAGTGTTTGCCATTCAGCGCCCTCTGCATGACCTGGGACCACAGGGAGCTGCACGCAGTAGAGCCCAGCAGCAAGGGTCCCTGTCAGGGGCAGGAGCACGTGTGTCCCCTCGGGCATGGGCGTGCCTTATTGAAATTGAGAAAAAGCAACCGATCTTGCTGGACCTTAATCTCCTCATCTTAGACAAAATGAGCATAGTTTACAAAATTATCCTGAAAATATCTTCCAGTTCTTACGATCTATGATTTTACCGCTTCAGTAAAATCATAAAACCGGCCCTTGTTCTCTCGGAAACTTTTGAAAGCCTGCCTCTCTGGGAAGAGTCCCTGTTTGTTTTCCTTGGGGACATGGACATCTCTTCCCGTGACAGATTCACCCGATTGGAACCGTTATTAAATGTTCCTCCTCCTCATCTGTCCCCTCCCTTGCCTTTCCTAGCAAGTCCTAAACTTCCATGAGCTCCTCCCCAGGAACTTGCTATCAACTCCCCACAAAGGTTGGGGGGTCCATCTTCCAACTCAGAGGCTCCCACTCGGCCTCAGAACAGTCCCAAGTTCACGTCAGGAAAGCTTTCTTCGGAGCCTACAGCGGGCACCTTCTCACAAGAAGCGCATTCTTTTCGCTTCTTAGCAGTCATCACACTTTAAATTGATACACGGCTGTTTTTATTCTAACTAAACTGAAAGCAATGGCTAGTTTCTCCTTTTGCTTCATATCTCATTCCCTTCATTATTCTTGGAGTATAATCAAAACTCAATGTACAATTTAGAATTGACATAACTTACTATTTTATTGCCTTTGTTCAAATTCTGGGGGTGCAGAAACAAAGAGCTTAGTTCCTACAGAAGTTTGAGATAAATTTAAATTGGATATTTTACAAGCAGTAGTCTTGTGAAAGAAAGTGTATTCAATGGAGAATAACTAAGCTAATAAAGACAAAAAAGAAAAATAATAAATATTACTCAAACACAAGTTTTGATGAATCATGCTTATGAGCCCTCTTCATTCAGTGGGGCGGATTGAAATATTGACACAAAAATCCCACACAAATGTTACCTATGATTCTGTAATGAGGAAAAAAAAAAAAGGACTTTCTACAGACTACAGCATTTCAACAGAATAAATGAAGATAATGTGAAGAGAAGAGAAATCTCAAAAGTCACAGAGTGAGAAAACTCACAGGTACTCTAACTCAGTTTTAACAGTCACCAGGGAAGATGGTCCTGAATCTTGAGAAAATTCTGGGAGAGGGAATTATGTCACAATTCAAAAAACAGGCTGGAGATTTAGCTCAGTGGTTCCAGAGCCTGCCTCACAAGCGCAAGGTCCTGAGTTCGATCCCAGTGACCACACACAATGCTAGGTGTGGTGACTCGCGCCCACCAGCCATCAATACCACATAACACAATGCCAGGCGTTGTGGCTCACGCCTTTAATCCCAGCACTCGGGAGGCAGAGGATTGCTGAGTTGGAGGCTTGCCTGGGCTACATAGTGAGCTCAGGGCCAGCTTGAACTACAAAGTGAGACCCTGTCTCAAAAAAAAAAAAAAAAAAAAAAAAGAATTCAAAAAACAACTCACTAGAGGTATCTCAATTTGCACAATGAATAAAAACTGAGTGTAATATTCTTGAACAGTACCAATGAATATGTCAATAATTTATAAAGTGGGCTGGGGTTTGAAGAGAAGGCAGATTAATAGGAAAAATAAGAATCATGATGCATCATGTACAGGTGCAAATTTTCAATGATGAATGTGATCATATATACTTAAAATGTAGCAATGAGTTCAATTTATTTTAAAAATGTAATAAAAATAGAATTTTGAACTCAGAAGAAAAGGCAGAAACAATGTAGGTCAAAGTCCTTGTTTTCAAAGATATAGGAACTGTCCTTACAGCAAATATTAAGTCAGTGATGCACACCGAATACCCTAAAGGAAAATAGTTATTTACATAAATAAACCAAGGCTTCAGCCTGATTGTACAAACATCAAAATAAATCCATGTAACTTGTTAACATTATGTTAATATATGACATATTATTTGAGTCCTAAGTAGCTAGAAATTTGTTTTACTTTGGATATAATTAAATAATGTTTCATGTATCATATTATTTGTGTGCTGTGCAAATACTTCTTTGGATAAATGTCATCATTTACTGCTTTAAAAATATTGATGCATCACTTAAGCTTCTTGGTAGAATACTTTGATGTTCTTAGACTGCTTTTCACCTAAGTAAAAGGACAGGAAATGGGAAAATAGGAAATATTTATAAAAATAAATGGATATAGTGCTGGGCCTGGTGGCTCATGCCTGTAATCCCAGCCCTCGGGAGGCAGAGACAGGAGGATTGCTGAGTTCAAGGCTTGCCTGGCCTACATAGTGAGCTCAGGGCCAGCCTGAACTACAAAGTGAGACCCTGTCTCAAAAAAAAATGGATATAAATATGCCTTACATAATTTTATTTCACTAATTTGACTTTATGTACTAAAGAATGCATGAGAAGGTTAAGGAAATCATAAATTCCTAAAAGTTTTAGAAGATATTTATGTATGATTTATTCATTATTAGGTTTTTGACTCAGTGCATATTTTTTTAAAATAAAAAATGTAAGAATCAATTTTTTTTTTTGAGACAGGGTCTCACCTTGTAGGTCAGGCTGGCCCTGAGCTCACTATGTAGCCCAGGCAAGCCTCGAACTCAGCAATCCTCCTGTCTCTGCCTCCCGAGGGCTGGGATTACAGGCATGAGCCACCATGCCCAGCACTCTGGTATGTGGTACTGATTGCCAGTGGGTGTGAGTTACCACGCCTGGTATTGTTGTATGTGGTTACTGGGGATCGAACCAGGGCTCTTTCACTTGCTAGGCAGGTGTTGGAACCACTGAGCTATATCTCCAGCCCAGAATTAACTTTAATAATAATAATTCTTACAAAAAAGTCATTTTGGTTATATATCAACCTTAGGGAATTTTCACAGACTGAAGATTGGTGTTTTTTTCTTTTTCATTCAACAGTTCACTTGATCTATTTAGATACAAATTTAAAAGAAAAATCAACATACTAATAAGTTTTGCCAGATATATTCATTTCTGCATTGCACAATTATAAAGTCTAGAGTTATTTTAACTCACTGTACTCTGAGATACAGTAGGCCTCTCTTTGGGGATTTTTAAATGGTAAGACTTGTTGAAGGGAAAGAGTCTAAAGGTACAAAAAATTATCTACTGAGCAAAGAAGTGAAAAATAAAAAGCATGTAGACAAAGAAGGGCATTTCACTCCCAATAAGAATCCGCTCCTCTGAGGAGCACAACGGGCAGTTCTAAGGCACACCAAGAGCAAGAGATTCGTGGTCGATTGAATGAATTTTTATTTGATATGGCCTGGCACACACCAAGAGTGTTTTAATGGGAAACGGATAGGGGTGCAGTTTCCAGCCCTTTATTTGTTGCTTGGGCACAGTTTTCAGTTTTATAAATTCGTTCATATCTTTGACACATTTATGACAGATTTAATCTACTCAGAAAAACTGAAACTTGAATTTTGCAGAACATAATCACTTTAGCATTAAAAATAATTTCTGAAAAGAGCCAGAGATTTAGCTCAGTGTTTCCAGCACCTGCCTAGCAAGTGCAAGGTTCCTGGTTCGATCCCAGGTAACCACATAAAATAATACCCAGCATGATGGCTCATGTCCACCAGCAATCAGTACCACATTCCACAAATGCCGGACTTAGTGGCTCAATCCTCTAATTCCAGCACTTGGGAGACAGAGGCAGGAGGATTGCTGAGTTCAAGGCTTGCCTGGACCAGCCTGAACTACAAAGCTAGAGAATCTGTCTCACAATTAATAATAATAATGATAATAATTTCTGAAAATATATATTTTTTCTACTTAAATAATTTTGAATAGAATATTCTTCTTGCATCATTGTTACACCTTGTTAAAACATTCTGGTCCTAATCTAGTTCTTAATTTCCTCAAAATGATGTTGCTAAAATAATACCATTTATAGTAGTGTTCATATGCAAGCACTAATGAAGGATATTAAAACAGAGATTCGTTTACAGTTTCATGAAAGTGTGATAAGCAATTTATCAATTTTAATGTACAATATAAATTTTAACATATGTCTAGATGGATGAAATTGTCATAGTCAAGATATTGAATGTATCATCCTCAAAAAGGTTTGCACACCTTGTATGATAATTAATTCTCCTTTAATTAATTCCACTGCCCATATACAATCTTTTCAGACACTGTAAATTATATCTATGTTTTTTAAGGACTGTTACATAAATAAGTGCACACAGCATGTTTTTTTTTTTTGTGGGCCAGATTTATTTCAATACGAATACTGATTTTGATTTTCATTTGTCCCACATAAATAAACAGTATTCTCTTTATGTATGAGTACCATTGCATTGTGTGTATATAAGACTTATTTTGCTCATGTACAGCATTCACATATGAGTGGATATTTGGGTTGTTTCCAGTTTGGGAGATTTTTTTTTTTTAAATCTGCTCTACATATTCCTGGAAAATCTTTGCTTAGACATTTGACTTCCCCTATCTTCAGAAAATGTCTAAAATGAAAGTAGCTGGCTTACATGGTAGCCATATAAATAGCAGACTCCCAAATTGTTTCAAAAATGGTTGCCTCATTGTATCTCTCTTTTGATAGTATGAGTTCCAATAGTTTTGGCTTCTTAGTAAACAAGTGCTTATAAATCTCCACTTATTTAGTATGTGTGTTGTGTTTTTAAGTATTTATCTTCTGAGTATGTAAAATTCATTATATATTTTTGATATGTCTTATATAAATTTCAAAATATTTTCTTCTGGTCTTTTCATTATCTTAACAGTGCCTTTTGATGGTCATATACTTTTAATTTCAATGTTGTCCAATTTATCATTTTTAGCGTGTTTTAGTCAGTTGCAGTTCTATTCCCAAATGCAACAAGCTAGTTTATTTAAATAACAGAAATTTACTTCATAGGGTAGAGTTTGGGACCACTGAGGCCAGTGTGTCCTTGCAGTGAGTTCCTGGCAAAGGCTGTTTTGTCTTTTTCTATGTCATACACAGGTTCTCTGAAGTCGCTTCTCATAAGACACACAGCTCGGGCTGGAGCCAGATTCTGTGACTTTCTGAAGACCTAACTGTCTCCCTGGACTCCTGGTTCCATGTTCCATCACCCTGGTGAAGAGACTTCAATATATGGTTTTTGGAATAGTGGACAGATTCAGTTCATACATATAAAATGCTATTTTGTTTTTTTTAAATTTTTTTTCTCTAGTTGAGATAAGTAGACTATATTCCTATGATTTATTCAACTTTTTATAATTTTAGTTCTTATATTACACTCTAATCCATTTCAAGTTGACTTTTGTTGATGGTTTGAGAGAACAAGGGATAAACTATTTTTGTTGACAAGTACTAGTCTGGTAATTTTAATACTATTAATATTGCGAACTGGAAACGGAGCTTGCTCATACTATGTCCTGTTTGCTGTCTGGTACCGGCTGAAAAGTTAGGTTAGATGCCTAGCCCTGAATAAGTAAACAGACAGAAAGAATTCCTTATCCCTTTCTAGGAATCAGTTATGCACAGTTATGTGAGCCTTCTTCTGGAGTCTAACAGAAATCTTAAGGCAAACATCTTCTTGTCAGTACAGAGCTTTTCCTTGGGCTCATTCTCAGTGTATTTCTATGCTAACACATTCTAAAGGTAAAGAAATAAATACATCTGGAAGCACTCCATTAAAACGTAGATATTTCCTTTGCAGTAGCTGAAACAGAGTTAATGAGCATCTTCATCACAACTAACTGAATTGACAGACTTATTTAGGAATAGAAACAAAACTCGTTATGTTTTACACAGGAAGTTTATAGCTTCCCACAGACCCAGGTCCAGTATTCTCTTCAAGAAGGGCCAAATTTAGGAATTTTAATTATGTCCACAAAATTACGTTTTCTTTCTAGTTGTTGGTTCCGCTGTGTCTTTGTTGTCACAGTGTTGACATAAGAATACAAACGCTAATCCACAGAGGCAGCCAGTGTGGTGACCCTTCCAGTGTACAGCCTTGGAAAAGAGATTTCCTTTCACCAAGAATCTACATCTTTTGCTCCTGATCCTGGACTGATAACTGCATTGAAGGATATTTTGATTAGTTCAGCCCAAACCTATAGAGCCGTACAAATTGGAAGAGATAAGGCTCATTAAAGCCTGTAGCAGTTAAGTTAGTAGGACAAAGAGAACGGATTGCTTGATGGCAGACCAAGAAGAATGTATTAACAAGAAAAAGAAAATATTTACTTCAAACTGATATTTATTAATAAAGTATCAAGTTAATGTTTATTTTAAAAGATGTTTCAAAAGAAAATGCATATATCTACATATTTAAAAATAATTCTCTGAACACTTTAACAAAATATAATGATCTGAATAGACAGATAAATGAGAAAATTAAAAACTATTATTTATCCTTTAGCAAAAATTATCCATGTAGTTTTATAGCCCAGGTTTTTTTTTAATAAAAATGTATTATTCAGACTATTCCAAAACATTGAAAACTGTCTTGCTGCAATCTGTGATAGTGTCACAATTACCCAAAACCAAATTTGAAAGGATGGCCACAAAAGAAAATAGAGTCCAAATTCACACATACATTTGTATGCAAAAATCTTACTCAGAACATTACTAAATTGACTTAAGACAATATTTAAAATTTTGTCATCATGTCTAAGAAAGTGTTATTGGTGAAATGGAAACATGTCCTAATATTAGGATGTCTATTAGCACAGTTAAATGGTGGCATAGCTAAATATATGTGAGTGTCAATGGATCTTGAGAGTTATTTTATCTGAAAGTTAGAGCAAAGTGTTTGAACTCTGTACAACTGGTAAATTTTGCTTTCTATAAGCCCTTGGGCAACAAATTAAATGTTAAAAATATAAAGCAATTTCTACCTAAAGAAGATGAAGGAGAAATGCCAGGTCTCACCACTGTTACTTGATCAAATTCTGGGAATTGCAGAGAGCTGGAATAGTCAGGAGTAATAGTCTGCCTTCAGCCATGCAGGAAAGCACACTCAAGAAAGTATAGAGACCAACAAGAAAGTTGCTGAGCTCACACAACAGTGCTAAACCAGCATCCAACCCCAGTCTGCCTTCCTACTGATGTGGCACTTGGTAACAATGTATTCCTGTCCAGACCAAACAAGCTATATTTGTTAGCTGGGTGCTGTTAAGTGCTCTTAAATTTATACCTAACTTTCATTCTGCTGATTGATAAACAATGAAATTAATAAAAATATGAAATAAGATAACTAAATATTACATATATTTAATAATTGGTATTTTGTAATAGTGGTTATGTAGATGTAATATGAAAATAGATATGCCATGAAATACCAAAATAAAGCAGATATTTAAGAATAAAGTTATGAATAATAAAGAACCTGTTTTTTATGACATAAAATTTAGGAGCAGGACATGATCTGATTAAAAGACATAACAGAAGAGGATGAACATAAACCAAATCAATATGTAAACTTAATGCATTCTAATGAACATTACTAATAACGTTTTCATGCTATTCAACAAAATTATTTTAAATCACAGGTGGAAAATAATGTAGAAGAATTGTTGGAAAAATCCTAAAATGGAATAAAAGTGTCATGGAGCTTTACCCACAAGTTCTTTTGAATAGGAAAATCTCAAAGTTAGGGAAATTTGAACCATACGTATGATCTTAGAAATGAGAAAAATAGCTGCATATATTCAAGTGAACAGGAAACTTATGTTGATAAATGTAACACTTGAAATCTCTTGGGAAACGATCTAACTCATTATGAGGTTGGCAAGATAATCTTTACATCTAGAACAAAACACCAAATCAAATATGAAAATAAATTCTGAATGGATTAAAGTGTGAAATGTGAGGGAAACACAGATATACCTTCTAACTGACAAAATCTGTAAAAACTGTACAACACATGCATCAATCCAGATGCCATTAAGAAATGGCAGTTGAAAAGAAATGAAGAAAGTCAAACCTTTGTCTGGAGAAATTACACTGCATAGCATCATTATAGATGGAAGAAAATAGGGTCATGTATAGTATGAATGAATTTGTAATATTTATGGGGCAAAAAGTCCCTACACTTTGATAAGAATAAAAAGACTCCACAAGAGAAGGGTGGCGAGAGTAGACCGAGTCGGGCAGAGTGTCAGACACAAGAGCAGGCCGTTCCGCCCCAGCAACAGACCCTGGAACCGCAGCGGCTCTGCACAAGAGGGGGAGCCCGGGCTTCCCGCACCGGTGGTGCCTCCCAGGCCACGCACGCGGGAGGGCTGTTTCCCACGCTCAGCACGCGGCCCAGAGGAAAAGCACCGTGGACTTGTGGCAGGCCCACCGGGAGAACACTGGAAATCGGCGCGCCAGTCGCTGTCGTGGGCCTTCTGTAGTCCCAGGCCACCTTTCAACAGGACAGGAAGCATAATTCTCAGTTATCCGCAATTAGAGGAAAACCAGATCGCTTGTGACCACAAATGAGTTCCACAGAAAATACAGCAACAATATCAAGGAGAATAAAAACCTAGTGGCTATAGCCATTGGAAATGTGACTGATAACAATGTAGCTATTAAATAAAATAATGCAGAATTTAAAATTTATCGGATCGGAAATCATCTCAGTGACTGGTAAGTTTTTCAGTGTTGAGAAAGGACCCCCAGTTTGCACTTTGAGGAGAGAATGCAAATAAAAAGGAAAAAATATTCAAATTATATAATCTATCCCTATTATCTTCAGAATCTGTATCTCCACACAAGATGGGGGGGCACTGCATAAGACTGTTTATGTCAATATTTAACACTGCAATGAAGTCAATGACCTGAATGATTATTTACATATGTTGGTGAAGGCATGTCCATCTTACGACTACTATGTAGTCGTTCAGAAAAACAGCAGTGATCACAATTATTGACTGGAAAGACAGACAGGACACATTCATAAAAATACAGTTGCAGTGGACTTGTAGAATATTACTGAAAATAAAAAGACAAAAGACAGAAGGATGGTAAAGACAGAATAGAAGAAGACTGAGTAAAGGAGAAAAGGGGGGAAAGGAAAAGGCAACAATTTGTGTACTGCTATTTACATAAGGTAAAATCTGTACCCCTGATATTTTCTAAGATATGTTTACAGCTCAAATTACTATTCATGAAATACTACTTGGAACTGTCTGTAAAATATTCCAAAAAAACCTCCAAAAGCATTATTTGATGAATAGAAAATCTCTATCATAAACATTTTAAAAGATTTTAATTTTATTAAAACTAATTCTGGGTCTCATACTTGTATATAATTAATTTGAAATTTTTTATTAGACCATTTTGTCACCACCATATGTTCTAATTGCTGAAAGACCTGAATTTGGCGAACATTGAAATTTCTATTCCTCAGCTCTGCAAGGAAGCACAGGGACTCTGAGTTCACGACACATCATTAAAATTAATGACTCTAAATATTTAAGGAAAATAATCATGTTTAATGGAAATGTTCCCTTTCAAAATTGTAGGTCATTTCATAAAACCAGATGGCATCATCAAAATTTTAAAATTTAGACATGTATTTTAGTTGACAGGTATTTCAAAATTTAAATGTCTAAATAAGTTAAAAATTGTAAGATTCATGGAAAGAATAAAATATTTTAAAGGTTGCTTTTTAAAACTCCAAAATTTAGAGTTTTATCACACACTATACATGTTGCTCTTAAATCACCTAATCCACTGTGGCTCAATTTCAGCCAATCCATATCAGTAGAGATAATATTATTTCCTACCACACAGGGTCATTATAATAGTTCAGTGAGACTAGGCATGTGCTTACAAGAGCCCACAGAAATACTTCGTGGCACTAGTTATTACTCAATAGGTGTCAGATTTTAAACATTCTTAAGGATACATGCTGTCACACATGCAGAAATACAGCAGAAAATTAAATAAGCAATTATTAAATCTAATTTTTTAAAAGGAGTGGTAATATCACTTTAACACTATACAGACTGGAGATGTATTTTCTATCTTTCTGTGATGAGTTTTCAATTAAAGAATATCAAGTAATTATGGAGATAAAAAAAAGCACAGGCACTGCCCATTGGGGTCAGGTTTGGCATGTCCTGTTCATGTGTATTCATTTATGGCTCTGTAAGTGAATATGCATGTGCTTTATTTTTATATATAGCTGATGTGGCAAAGGGAGCTGCATAATTTAATTCAATTTTGTAGTGCTTTGTGGTTTTCATACAGACTAATCCCCAGTTTCTACTTAAAATCCCTTGACATCCCCTGGGACATATTATTGTGCATTGAGAACAAAAACATGAAATCAGCGGAGTTGTAGGTATGTTCTGCTGTAAGTTACAGATCTACTGCCCACACCAGTCCATCAGCTAATGCTTTCATGGATCCCTTTCCAGCTGCCGCGCGGTTACTGTGTGGTTAGTGTGTGTTCAGTGTGGCACCGGGTGACGGGTATTCCGAGAAGGTGACCTTCTCGGTCGCCTTTTCTCACATCATAGTTCGCACAGCTTCGCCCCCTCATCACAAGTGTGTAATAGTTCTCGCTTTTTGCAGTTCTGGGGAGATTTAATGAATAAATGGAATATTTATTGTTAATATATACTGTAAATTATATTTATTGTTAATATACATTGTTAATTATCCTTTAATCTTCTGTAGTCTTTCTAAGATGAAAGTGAAAATATATCCAAAAAGCAGTGCAGTGTTCATGAATACTAACATGGCCATGGAGAAGAATGCTCTTCTTTTTGGCTTCATTTCTGATCAGTGTGCAATGTAAACTAAGGTGATCACAAACAGGGAAACAACACTAATGTCTCTAGGGGACACGGGGTGAGGTAGACAGCAAGGCTATTCTCCTTGTCAACAGCAACATTTCATTTCACGGTTTGGAACGTAATGTTAGCAAACACACGAGTCTGCTGAGAATAAAGATGGCCATGCCTTTACACTGAACAAAGGTGTTACTGATTTTAAAAGGGGTAACTTCTGAAGCATCCAGTTGCATTGTATTCATTTACATTTCTTCTATAACACATAGTAATCAGTACTCTGCCGTCTGCACAATGCATCCTAATAGAATAAAATTATATTGAGAAGGGTATTTTTCTTCATTTGAAACATCTGGGTATCTTCTTACATTTTAAGACAGTTATTGTCTAATATGTACAGAAGGAAAAACAAGGCAAAGAGAGTTTCTGAGAGTAAAGCTGAAGTTCTAAAGTGAGCAGTAACCAGGTAATGAATATTATTTTACATTTGCAATTGTATGTTGGCCTTTCAGTCAGTAATATCATCCTAAAATAGTAATTTTTCACTTATTTTTAATATTCTTAGGGGGTTTCATGCTTTTAAAGGAAATAAACAGTTTTACCAACTGAAGGTTTACTCTTTTTTGTCAATTCCCATTCTATCTGCTTTTAACCATATTATCCTATTTTGTAAGAGATTTCATATACCCTAAGTGGCATCTTATTTTCTTTAAAGTTTTAAAAACGCCCTCTTAGGTAGTTAGAAAAGCAGCAATCAAAACACAGACTGTAAGAAACAAAGTTGACATACATACTTCAGTCATTACATTTAAAGTCTGTAAAAATTTAAGAGACAAACTGTATAATTAAACAAACCTTTACCTTAAAGGAAAGGTACATTCAGTTCTACTTCAAGTGAGATCTAGAGATGACACAAAACAGGAGACCTCTGAATAACATCTGGAAAGGTTTTCGACACATGTTCCGCTAAGAACAAACGCACTATGCCACAGAGAGCGTGATGCTCATGGGGATTATTGCCGCCGGGGAAATAAGTGAAGTTGTCCGGACGTCAAACTTTGAAACCTCTCAAAATAAGCCCAGTTTCAACTTTAAACTCATGTTTTAAATCACACAGAATGTGAAAACATGATTCTCAGAGTCTACATATATGTGTGTGTATATGTATATATATATACATATATATACATATGTACATGTATGTATGTATACACAAAAGCCACGATGGTATGTTTTACCTTATATGACCTTGTTTATACAGAACACATAGTTTGTTCTGTTTAGCTGAGTAAATAATTATGGTGACATAGCACAGGGTGCTGCTACAGAAACATACTGATGAGATGTACCTGAGTATGTGAGTACAGAGTTTATAAAATAGAAATAGTCCACTCTCTGATTGGTAAAGACTTAAGGAAGATGTTATGGAAGGAAGAGTTTAATAGTGTCTTTGAAGATGATTTAAAATTGGAATAGTGATCCAGGTAGAAGTTACTTATATTCAAAGAAGAAGAAATATGTAACAGCTCGGTGGGTTTAGAGAATTACAGATGACTGGATTAATTAGAGTTTAGGCAGAAAGTAAAATATGGATGAAGAAAACTCGACAACAAATCCATGCAGGGTTTGGATTTTTCCCTCAGGAAAAGAAAACTGAGTATTTTAAGGACAGTGTAACAGGTATACATCTCTTGATACTAGATGATCACCACTAATGATACCTAGTTTGGACTGGAAGACCCAAGTTGAAAAGGAAGGAGGAGAACAAGGGAATTATTCGCTCATAACCTCACAGCTTGTTTTCAAATATCTCATCTTCACTTCTGTGATACTACGAATAGTTGCACTGAATTTATTTTGTTTACTACTGCACGATCTTCTTGGGAAAGAGACAGAGAACTGGCATGTTCTTCCTGTATTCAAACTTCACTTAGTACATAGCACACTGCAGATCCTTGGGATTTTTTAATTACTTTGGCTGATAACTTGCCAGAGGATAATAAAACAATGGTAAATTGTTCTACTTTCCATTGTACTTCCAGTTCCAGAACTGCAGCAGAACAGGGAGCCGCAGCAAGATCAGCACGAGGTTCCTACTGCTCCATCCGGACCATGTTTCAGTAGCTGTACATGCTTCTTGAGGCTTCATCAACAACAGCTAACACAGTGTCTAAGATTTAAATGACTGTAGATTTTGTGACAAAATGAAAAGGAAAAGGGGTAAAGAAAAAATGTGATAGTAACCAAAAAAAAGAGAAACAAAGCTTATGTATTTAGGGGGTGGGGAGTTTTGGGTAGGTAGGAGAATGGGAAAAAATGAGAATTAAATCATGTCATATACTGGTACAAATTCCTAATATTGAGTATGATCATGATGTGTATATACAGTGTACCAACAAAGATAAAAATACACTAAAAAATATAATGATGCCAGATTCACTTAATCCTTTTACCGGGGAAAATAAAAGGAAGAAGAAAATCATCAAGTAGTTTGAACATAAACTCACCTTTCCTAAAATAGTGTAATCTTGTTTTATTTACTGGAGTAGATAAGAATTTTAAATGTAGGAGCAATATGCTTACAAATACTATCAGACTATTTTTTTTTGATTTGACAATTATACCAATTCTCTGAATTATTCACATTAATATGGTACCAAATTTAGTCACAAGTTAAAAAATACAGAACAAATGTGTCTGGTCTCCCTGACAACATCCTGCATTCATTTCAAGTGTCCAGGCACAAAGGGATGGTGGTGGTTGAAAAAAGAAACTCAGATTAAAAATTATTATTATGCAAGGAAGCGTTTTTCACAGGCATTGTTTAATTGATAAGATAGAGAATAATGAACTTTTGTCACAATGGTAATAATAAATTCAAGCCACATAACATTCTGATGCCCTGTTTTACATTTTCCTTTCTTAAAGCAAAAGTTTTAATTGAATTTATTAAGAGTTATAGAATTGCAAATTTGCATTTCTAATAGGTACATTGTGTTTATATATTGACTTTAATAACGGTTCAATATGTGTCAAAGATATGCACTGTTCCACAATATTACTCAGAAATAAGCTAAAATAAAACTAGACCCAGAATAAAAGATTTTATTTTTCACATGAACTTAATCATTAATCTGTCCCTGACTCAACAATGGGATGAGGAGTAGGAATTTGATAATTCTGTGGTCTATGTTTTACCAAGCAGTTCCTAAATTCAACAGAAGACCATATATTTAATCTGATAGTACCTCTATTAGATAAGAATTAGTACTGCAGACTACTTGGTGATATAATTCCATAGCTGTTATAGTGAAGTATTTAATACTTTTCACAATTTGGTCACACACCCTATTTGACCAACAGGAAATTGCATGATATATTTTGAGGAAGACTAGCAGTACGGATCCCAAGAAACACAAGGACAGCCTAACAGACAGGACAGAGATGGATGTAAAACAGACACATTTTAAAGGAAATACTCATTTTATGTAAAAAAAATAAGTGAAATTATTATATATAGTAAAAAAGGAAATGGTTTCCATTGTAATATATTCACACTTGTGCTCTAGAAAACGTTTTTGACTTTGTAGATGCAATTAAACTTGAATTGGAAACTATTCTCTGGTGGTATTAAAATAACATTCCTCGCAGTAGCGAGCTGCCATTACCTTTGTAGTTCACCTTGAAGCCGACAGATCCAACGCTTTCGTCTGTTTGAAGGTGCAGCCACATCTGGCTACTCATGCTTACTATCAGGTCTGGTACGAAGCTGCCAGTCAGCCTGCAAAGAGGCAGAGGACAGAGAAGGGAGAGCTGGGTTATTAGCGCGCCCTCTGCGTGCATGCCGTGAGGTGGTGCATTTCTCAGTACTCTCTTTGCTAGGAAGAAAAAAATAACACCGTCAGAAAAAAAACCTACAGGTCTGTGTTGATGTAAGACACAAATTGCATAATTTAGTGATCAAGGTCTACCATTTTCAAACTATCATTTTATATGTTTAACTAGGTTAGATCTTTCCTATCCCTGAGGCAAGATTATGTTTTAGACCAACAGATCCTGCACTTCCTTTGAACTAAAAAGAAAAAGATAATCTATAAGAATCTTCAAGCATTTTTAGTATCAAGAATTTAGCTCAATTTCTCCTTAAAGCAGAATTTTGTTTGAAAAATATTAAAGAGTAGCAAATGAAATCACAAATAATATAATCTAACCTTTTATAAGGCTGATGTTGAAAATATGAACTTTAGTACCCATTATCTAATTGAGAGACTACTCATGTCATGTTTATTTAATGTAAATAGGTTTATTTGAAGTAAGATACTGCATGGTTTTTATGTAGCATTACTGAATTTATGCATGAATAATCAGTCATCTGTTAATGTACAACTTTATAACATAAAAAGGAAAATTGGCTCGTGTTTCCTCTGTCATTAATAATGTTGTAGTCACATATTTGAAATGAAGCCAGAGGTCACGCAAAGGCTTGTTGCTCTCACAGCAAACAAGTAAATAAGACCTTTGGAAGAAAAATCTGTCACGAATGAAAGAGGGGGGAAAACCATACAGGATGATTCACTATAATGTTCATATTAATGCAGGATTCTAGTTTCGTGCTAAAAAGATGGACTTCCAGGACAGAAACTACTGAACATTTCCTTGCCAAGACCACAAATATCATGGGAGGATGACATCAGCATAAAGCGTATAGTTTATTTCATAATAAAAGAGGCATTTCTTGGGGAGTATTTTAGAGCTGTCTCCTGGATATATGAGTCGGAAGGCTGCAGAGGGCCGTAGAGATAACAGAATCCCAGAAGTGACCGCCGGTGCCATATACCTTATTTACTTGTGAGCCACCAACTCAGAGAAAACAAAATCACAAAACAGCATCAGGCATGTGGCCCTGAGCCATGTCAAAAATATCTAGTGGGCTCATTTAGACAAATGTGTCCCAATGAAACTTAGCAAAATATGAATAAATGTGATACTATACAAGTTCTCTATGAACACTGTGAAGATATCCAGATACTTCAAGATATTATGAAACTTTATATAACTTTCTTCTTGTCAAAAATTAAATTTAAAAAAATTATAATTTATAAATTAAAAATTTAAATAAAAATTTAATTTAGAGACTTTGTACTTAAGTGAATGTATCTTGAGGACATACTCATAAATGAAATAAATAGGACACAGATGTGTGACTACTATATCGTTTCTCTAATATGAGAAACTAAAGGTGTAAATGAGGTCCTGAATATGTGATATTGTGAAATAGAAAGAAAATATTCAAAAGGAAGATGAAAAGGAAGGATAGAGAAAAGTAAAGAAGGAAAAGAAAAAAGTAATGGTGAAAAATTGGAAACAAAACTGATGTGTATAGGTGTGAGGGTTGCAGAGAGAGTAGGGGAATGAGAAAAAATGTGAATCAAGATATACCATATATGTCACATTTTTTCTTTTCCCCTCATTACTCACCCCTCCACCACACTTCCCTTTGAATATTTTCTATTTCACAATAACCATCATACATTCTAGAAGAGAAACAAAACTTATGTATTTAGGGGGTAGGGATTGTGGGGTGGGTAGGGGAATGGGAAAAAATGAGAATTCGATCATGTCATATACTGGTACAAACCCCCCTCCCAATTAAAAAAGATATACCCATGTACAGGTACAAATTGTCAGTGTTGAATGTGATCATGACGTGCACTTAAAATGTAAGAATAAACACAATAAAGAAAAAAGAAAAAAAAAAAACTAAAGCTTCAGGGCCAGGATGAAAATAAAGTAAATTCACTATGAAATGTACACTAGGCCTTCAGACTAAAATAAAATAAATATTCATCAGCTAAACTACACTAGACTGCTGACAATCTGTGTGAGTTGAATACTGGAAGTTGTTTTCTGGAAAGTCTTGGTTGCTTCTTTTTATTATATTGTCTTATATTTCATTTACTTCTGAATGATTTTAACACCCTGAAACCTGTAGAATGACATTTTATCAATTCATAAAAGACAACTAACATGGGTAGGCTAACTTATTTCCTTGCAAAGTTATTCTTTTATTTATTTATTTGTTTGTTTGTTTGTTTGTTTGTTTGTTTATATTTGAGACAGGGTCGTGCTTTGTATTTCAGGCTGGCTCTGAGCTCACTATGTAGCCTAGGCAAGCCTCGAACTCAGCAATCCTCCTGTCTCTGCCTCCCGAGTGCTGGGATGACAGGTGTGAGCCACCACGCCCGGCACTGTGGTATGTGGTATTGATTGTTGGTGGGTGTGAGTCTCCATGCCCAACATTGTATGTGGTTACCGGGAATCGAACTCAGGACTTTGCGCTTGTGAAGCAGGTGCCAGAACCACTGAGCTAACCCTCCAGCCCTTTTTTTTTTTTCCTGAGACAGGGTCTCACTTTGTAGTTCAGGCTGGCGTTTGAGCTTACTATGTAGCCCAGGCAAGCCTCAAACTCAGCAATCCTCCTGCCTCTGCCTCCTGAGTGCTGGGATTACAGTGTGAGCCACCATGCTCAGCATTGTATGTGGTTACTGAGATTGAACTCAGGACCTTGCACTTGCCAGGCAGGTGCCGGAACCACTGAGCTAAATCTCCAACCCTGTTTATCATGATTTTATTTAGTTTTCACTCACTAATAAGTGTCCGGATTTGTCAAAATAAAGCCAAATTAACAAGATTTTCCCCATGTCAACATGTATATAGAATGCCAACCTGTTTTCTTGTAAGTTCTCTTTTTCTTCCAGATGTATGTAAAATATTTTAAAAGTTAAATGAAACTGTTACCTGTTTTGCATCTAGGAAATGTCTTTCTGGGGGATTTGGACATGGACAGTAAGGAGGAGGAGTTATGCCTGTTTCTGTGGGAGGTTCAGCCCAGCACCTGGCTCTGTGGTACAACTTTCTGCCTCTCAAACAAAGTGGAATTTTATTTTTTCCTTTTGGTATGGCCACCTGACTGGCATTTAGTGGATTTGTGTACACCTGGCTACATAAAGGCTAAGATTTCTTTCTTTCTTTAATCTTCTCATCAGAATGTCTAAGATGCCACCACTGTCTGGTTCAATCCTTGCTCAATGCAAAACTTCTTTCATTCTTCTGTACATTATGTGAAAAGAGCTCATTTTATTAGCAGATTATTTTAATTTTCAATTGTCTGCACTGTGTATCTCATTTAAAAACCTGTGCATTGCTTGAGGCCTCCAGGGCTGGTTCCTCCTGTTTTCCTATCAAAGATCTTGATTTAGATTTGAATGTACCATCTTCCTGCTGGGGTAAACTGTATATTCAACCCCATGTATGACAGTAAAGGGAACTTGGGAGCTATAGAGAAGACTTCACATAAATCTCTCAACTGAGGCTTCAAATAGTTTTAATGTGCTTTACTACATCTTTTGGAGCTTACTATTTGCAGATGAAAAATATCACAGTATGTGATTACTTACAGCCTGAGGAATATCACTGTGAATTCTCAATCCATTCTGATCTGCCTAATTAGCCCTTGCACACTTGAATAAACTAGTAAAAGCCCTAGATATATGCATTCAGGAAATCTCCTTAAAAACTGATAATAGTATCTTAGGTAAAATACAGGATCATGTAAATTTGTTTATAAGGTTCAGTGCTTCATTTTATACAAACATGACACTGTAGCCCTCTATGGAAATATATGCAATGGTCCCTCTTTTAGAACTATGGTGTCAAAAGTGATGTATCTTCATTTCAGAGTATGTAACTTCACTAAGAATAGTAATTGCTGGGAAACTATCTTAACAATAATAGCAATAACTCTGAATAGCACTCTTCAGTACAACTTGAGACAGCTGATCACTGTAAAACTAATTTACAGTTTTAAGATCAAAATATTTGAAGTACTAAAAATGGTAATGGTATATAGGTGTTAACACATTTAGCTAAGTATAAATAATTATCGCATTAACTTTATTCATGGTCATGGGCTTCAGAATGTTTTATTTACTGAGTAATACAAAGGAATAATGTGCATGAGAGGTTTTACCATGATTCCTGTGACTTTCACAAGTAGATTATTTGTAATAGAGATTTGTCTTTTGAAAATTGAATCTGGTAGCCATGGTTGCAGAACATATCATTGTATTCACTTATGAGTACTCCGCTGTATATGCTCAGCAGGTTAGAAGCCTTGTTTATAAAATTCAGTAATCATGGAATAAAAGTCAAATCTAAATACTCTATATTTGACCCTACTTTTTCCTATCATAACCATTTTAGATGGATATCACTGTATGAAATTTATGATAAGAAATGGCTGAAATTTATGATAAGAAAGAAATGGCTAAAATTTTAAACATTGTTTCTTAATTCAGTACAGTAAAAAAAAATACATGACATATATAAAGGAAAGCCAGAGTAAACTTATTTCCCTTAGAGAAAACATCACTGTTCTCAAAACAAATAGCAATAGTCATGTTGAAAGACTTATAAGGAATACCTGTGCTATGTTTAGTAACTTATTGTCAGTAATGAAAATGCCACAGAAATAATTTTCATGTTGCAGTTTAAAGTAATCCTGAGGCCCAAGAGTACATATCTCTGACTCTGCAATGACAGGTCCCTGGGATGACTTCATGAAGTCCTGTCCACATGACAACCTGTGCTTTCTGTTGTATTGTTTTCTGGGTGTGGAAAATCCCCAGTTAGAACTACAAAGCCCTAGGGTCCCTGATAGGTCTGTGCTAATGGTTATTTACAAAATTCTGTTTCTGTTCAGGGACTGTGCCTTGCAGAAGAATAATTTCTCTTCTCCTGTTACAATTTATGGTCTATCTCATATTTTTAATTCAAGGCTCAGATGAAATGTTTTAGAAAATCCAAGATGTTAACTATAGCCATTAATCCCTAAAGTTATCATCTCATCATCAACTATAGTATATATTTTTATTTCATTAGCTCATGGCTATTTTGGTAGTTAGTATAGTAAATAACAAAGAAAAGCATAATTCACTGGAGGGAGGAGATTTTGTTCAGGGCAAATATCACATATATTACTATGAATGAATAATAAAACACGCAGGAAAAGGGAAAAAGGAAGGATTACCACATGTCTAGTACAAAGTATTTCTCTCTAAGTCTGCTATTACATAACAGAGAAGGGGCACAGCCACATACAACAGCCCAACTTCTAACAACTAAATCTTTGAAGTGGCTTCTATATGTCCAAATGCATAATGGACATGCATTACTCTGTCATACAGAAGGGTAAACTTGAGGCATGTGTAGGAAAATGGATGAACGCTGAGACCATAATGTTAACTGAAATAAGTCAGACACACAAATTTAAATATCACATGGTTTAATCTTGTGTAAACATCCCAAGTACAAATCGACAGCAAGTAGGAACTGGGGAGATCAGTTTGTCTCAAATGGGAAGAAGATCAAGAGATATAGGGATGCGGGAGGGAGGAGAGGGGACGAGAATGAAACAATAATAAAGGTGTGAGACAGAAATGTGCCAGGGGCACAGCCAGAATGGTCATCGCAGACTGCCCACCTGGACTAATGAAACACACACAATGGAGAAAGAAAAAGAATGACCATCCCTCTCCCTTGACGCACAGGGTACGGTGGCTGGAAGTGATCACAGTGCTACAAATGTATAATTACCTGCGAGATCTTTCAGGAAATTACATCTATCTCTTCTATCAGATAAATGTGTACACCTGCACAATTGAAAACAATCTGTGAACAGTAAAAGTCCTTTTGACAGCTGTTCAAAGACAACAGTGTGATGGCTCAAATCATTAACTGGATTGTTATCAAGCAGGTAGGTTCACATTGTGATCTCTACTGATATTCATCATTATACCACCAGGATGTTGCTAGAAATATTTTATTATAATTAGGGGCAAAAAACCTTCTAATTCATTTTATCAGAATCAAAATGAACAGAAAACTTATGAGGAGAGCTGAGAAGAGGAAGATAGGCAGAGGAGGAGAGGGAAAATGAACATAAATGAGTTGTAGATATGGTAAAACACACAACAGAATCAATAAGAAATGTATGTACTTTGAACTTCCATTACTTTATGAGTTTTTAGTTGATAAACCAATATGGAGAATGTAGCACTACATATGATATTATGTTCAACTATAAAACTTTCTCTGTCATGTATACGTCTTTGGACTTCCCAGAAAATGAATTTTGATAACAATTACTTAAAATTTTCATAATTCCTCAGTGTAGTAGTTTGGCTGCTGGACATAAAATAATTCTACGGACTACTTTTGTGACCATAAAGGAGTACTTCACTTTTTAGAAACTACATATTAAAAGAAAAACAAAAATGCTCTTTCCAATTCAATTCTTTGACCTGAAGAGGATAGGATAGAATGCTTCATCCTGTTAAATGTACATCAGAGTGATGAACTCTATTTACTAAATAGAATTTATAAAATAAGTGCAGGCTGAAACCATATCTTGAGAAAAATATTGAAATATTATGAAATCGCTTGCTGTTATAAGTAGTTTACAAATTGAGTATGTTTTCTTATTTTTAAGATACAGACCCTTGCTGTGTCATCTAGGCAGGTCTTAAGCTTCCATGTTCAAGAAATCCTGCTCCCTTAGCCCTCCATTGTCTGGGACTCAAGCACATCTCACTACACTTAATTTTGTTTTAAAATGACTTTGGTACCACAAATTAAATTTCTGGTAATTGAAACAACTTTTCAAAACAGAAACTAGAAGCAAGGCTTCTGCAAATAAGGAGAGGAAGAGGGTTGGGTGGGAAAAAAAGAAGAATCAAGATATTTTATGTACAAGATAAATTGTGAAGAATGTGGCCATTATGAACCATAAACTTAATTATTTAAAAAATGCAAAATATCCACAGATGAGTAGTTTACTAAAACTGAGACTAGTTTTTCCCTGACACGAAAAAATTAAAATACAATTCCATCAACTGATCATTTGAATGCTCTTGTAAATCCCGTCATATTTAGGATGCTGTTCACAGGCCAGGGCGAGAAGGGCCTGTTCCATGATTCTTGTCATGTACAGAGATTCTTGCTCTGTCCTGGCCCTCTGTGGACATGAGTCAATGTAGTTCCCCCAAATTCTGCCTTTCTAGTAGAGTCTGCTTCCAGAGTCACAAAGCATCAGAACAACTCACAGTGACCCTCCTGCTTCCACCCCTCTCAATTTCTGGGGTTATAGGTGTATGCCACCACACCAGGCCTACAAACAAATGTATATTACTTTTTATTTGAGAAGCACCGTTCTAGAATTCACAAACACCTGGGGTTCTGGGATTCTCTGCTCACTAGACATGCCTGGGGCTCTTTTTCATATTCGTAGTGACAAAGTTTGGACACAATGCTTGTGTGTTCCCGCGGCCTATTGTGTGACTGCTGGAAGAGGGGTTGGTGCTGCAGATGTGCAGCCTGAGGAGTCCACACAGGTCTGGAGGATGGAGCTGGACTTGAGCCTGAGGGTTGCCACCCTCAGGCTAAAGCCAGACTGTCCTGAGTCACTGTATCAAAGCAGGTTGTTACAATGATTCATTGAGGTAGGAGGAAGATAAAACGGACAGTATTTGTTTTCATCTTGACACATCACTGTAGTATTTATATATTAAATAATGTCATTTTTTATTCAAATTCTTGCTTAGGGATCTGTGAACACCATGAGTTTGCTTATAGTTAAAAAAGTTGAATTTAAAACATATGCTTCAGTTCTGTTCAAAGTTAGATCAGCTTATTTGTTGGATACAAATTCACTAAGTTATCACAAAGTCTTAGAGCTTCAAAGAACTTTTGATCTGATTCAAAGTCTGAAACAATGTGTAAAGTTAGCCGGTTTCAATTTGAACACCTCTCAGACGGGGGCCCTGGGAAAGTTCCTTCTCAGTCACCCTTCCTCGAGGTAAAGAAAATCAAAGAGTATTTTCAGAGGAGTGTCATTTTGTCCCCAATGGTGAAACTGAGAACCTTTCTGAGAAGCATGAGAATCACACTCCCTGGTTGTAGACTAAGGGATGCAGAGCAAATACAGAGTTTTCATAGTAAATATACCTTTGCAGAGTAAGAGAAATTTAGTCTGGGATGGAGTGCAAGGGATACACAAAGGAAGGACTGTATGAGAACAGTCCTGTGGGGACAGGAAGGATAGACGTGCCCGTGGTGTCAGCAGAAGGAAAGCTGCACTGTCTCTTTTCGACTGCTCACTGGGAATACAAGGCACCTTCGCTCATCATACTGGCTGTTTCTCTAGCCTTACACTGGCTTGGTGAGCTCAGACTGGCTTTCTGTAGCGAACAATCTTATTTGGGAGAAATAATTGCACAATCAGACAATCAGACAATGAGCTTTCCTATCAACAGACAAACTTGGGGATTTAACTCTTGTCTTCACCTCTGGTAACAACAGGGACTCCAGTAGTTCCACATGCTGTGATGTTCCGGGGCAGAACCACACCAGGATCTACATGATTCCTTAAGGACTATTGCTGCCATCTGCCCTTCTCTGTAGGATATCCATCTACGTAATTACTCAAGGATTACTGCTGGCATGCGCCTTACCCATGGGATCTTCATCTGCATAATTCCTCAAGGATGATTGCTATGTCTGCCCAGCCCTCTAGGCTTTGGAGTCCTTGGTACTCAAAATGTATGGAATAAAAGCTGTGTCAGGCTTGGTTCTGTGGTCTTCACTACCCAGAGGAGAATGGATGAGGCTCAAGCTCAGCTTCTTCTCTAAGTCACATTTTTGCTTATTATTTTGCCTCGTGCTGTCAGACTCACAGGAGACTTGAACTTAAGTTCTAGTTATGTCCCTTTCCCCTATTCCCTACAACTTTCCTCAAAAAATCAATTGTAGATTTCTTCTTTTTACTTAATTATTTCATACTTTTGGTTCTCTCTGCTACTTGATCTCATTAGCTTTACACAAGATTTACAATTCATACCACGTGTATTTTAATATAAAAGGAAACAGGAGCATCATCAGTACATAGCACAAAAGCTCTAATGCAAAATTCAGGAGATTTTAGGGAGCAATTTGATGTTAAGGGGGAAGTCCAAAATTCTGTGAGTAGATATGAGGAAAGCAAAGGATGACTTTATGTTCACAAAGAAATAATTTTTAGGTTTTAGATAATTAATAGACTTATTGAAGTACATACAAATTCACTGTCACTATTTAAAAGTACATAGTAAAGGTCATTGCCTTACATGCTTTGAGTTTTACAAAAACACTGCATATGTTATATATGTATCTGTGTATATAAAACATATATATATCACATATATGCATACATTAATGAGTGAGTTCATAACAAGGTTTGATCAGACAAGATTGGGTGTGTTCAGGGTGGTATGGCTGTAGACTAATAAAGTTTGATGTAAATTCACTCTCTGATATGTGAGTTCTGTTCCCACAGTCTTATGATCATTTTAACATAATGGACTTTTTTTCCCATTTGGTCTATAGCTCTCCCTCTCTCAGTAAGGGGCCTATAGAAATTTATTGAATGAAGCATCTCAAAGCTAATGGCCACAGAATAAAGCTTTAATTTGAAATTCTCCATGGTATTCATTGAAAAATATGATAGTGTATAAAGGTATATAGGCACTTGATAGTATTTTCAAAAATAATATTTATGTGTAATTAAAAAAATCTGCTTTGCCAAAGAATACCAAATCATGTATCAGAATTCACTGCTGTCTTCAATGCTTCTGTAACATTGAAATGATGGTTTCAAAGAGTAATAATAATAGTTCAAACTCATCATGATTATGTTTTTTTAGTTTTTGTTGTTGTTGTTGTTTTTGAGACAGCATCACACTTTGTAGTTGAGCTCACTATGTTGCCCAGGCAAGCCTTGAACTCAGAAATCCTCCTGCCTCTGCCTCCCAAGTGCTGGGATTATAGGTGTGAGCCTTTTTTTACATTTTAAATTCTAATGCTTGAGTAGTTAAGACAGTTTGAACATCTTTCTGTGGCATCTTAGAATCTTGTGAAGATGTATGTCTACTTAATCTTTGAACCTCTAATTGTATGATATTAATTAAATCAAAGGTCTTTTATTTAGAAAAATTAAAAGGTTGTGGCTTAAGCGAGACATGTTAATCTATGATCTGGGAAGTGAATTGTGAAAGATAAGTTTTAATACTTAATCCCAAAAGAACAGACTAAGCTTTGTTCTGTGGCAGAATGTGAAAAAACGTGTAATGAGAAATAGATTTTAGTAAAATGGCTAGGCAGTCTGCCTCTCCCAGTCATGTTTTCAAAAATGTAAACCTACAAAAACAAACAAACAAACAAACATCATCTTTATCCAGTCTCCCCTTGATTGGCATCTGGGTTGTTTCCAAAATTGCACTATCACAAACTGAGCTGCTATGAACATGGGTGTGTTTTTTTAAAAATGAATTGGAGTATTACTTTGCCATAAAGAATGCCAAGTTTCATTCATTTATGTGCAAATGGGATACACCTTGAGGATAAACTAATAAGTGAAATAAATAGATCAGAGATATGTAAATACTGTATCTTTTCTCTGGTATGGGAACCTGTAGAAGTAAATGAGTTCTAGAATGTATAATAGATTTTGTGAAATAGGAAATATTCAAAGGGAATGTGGTAGGGGAAAGTAATGAGGGGAAAGAATAAATATGATTTGGAAAGAAAAAGAAAGAACATGTATATAGGGGGTGGAGGGTTGGTGGGTGGGAATATGGGTAAAAATGAAAATTAACATGTGTCATATACTGATACGAATTCTCCAATGTTGAATGTGATTGTAAGTTGTATATAAAATGTACCAATATAGAATCCAATTAAAATAATAAAAATGTAAACTTGCAGTCTTTCCTTTAAATAGAAAAAAATGGAAATATGTCCCATTAAATGTGTGCTGCGTATGTATGTGTGTGTCTGTGTATATGCAAACACGTGTACCAAATTGGGGAATGACCCCAGGACCTTTTCACTGAGCTAGGTCCCTATCTTTTTAAAAAATATTTTATTTTGAGACAGGGGCTTGCTAAGTAGCTAAGTTATCTATGATAGAGTGGAACTTGTTGAATTTCCTGTCTCAGCCTCCCAGAGCACTGAAATTATAGGAGCACTACACCATACCCAGTCACACAAATGTTCTGAAATTTTATGAAGTGTATATAATGGGATATATTAAATGTGTATTGATCAATCACCAAATTTGCTACATTTTAATGATCTCCAATAAACTTCAATTTTTTTAAACTTCAATTGTTATAAAGTATGATACACAAAAATAGACACATTTTTTACTCGGGAGTTAATAAAATTTTAAAGATAAAGCAACCTAAATTTTGTGTTCTGTTAGATGGCACCTGCTTAACTAATTACAGACATCAACAGAGAGTGTAGATGGTCCTAGAAGTTCAAGTGTAAAGCTGTAGGAATTAGTACTGTGGAAACCTCTGCCCTCTCTAAGGAGAACAGAAGGTTCAAGGAATTTTATTCCATATGAACACCTAGGCCTAGTTTGACCCATTATTTAAACAGGTTCAAATTTTTATATGTAAATTTCAGTTCTCTAAAATACTGTACTTGACTGACAAAAATAAAACAAAGAACAAAACAAAAAATTTTCTATTTCTTCATTAGCTCCATGGCTGCTAATTTTCAATATATTTCTATTACTGTAACAAATTCTAAGTATTTGATATAAAGTTAAGGAGATTTGGGAGAATTATAAATTATTTGAGGCCAATCATCCTAATTAGTAATGAATGGCTCAAGATGCTGACAAAATACTGATAATTATGGGGAAGGCAAATGTTAAAGTCACCAAAGAGGCAACACTATATCTGAATACACAGAGCAGGGAAAATATCAGACTTCTTGTCCTTCACCTTACTTAGGACAAAAATGGAAATGCAATAGGCCAGGAAGAGATAGCTAATTGTATTGATCAATGATGCCCATACTTAGGGGGAGGAAAGAAATTGAAGTTAAGGTCAAGGGTCCCTGAAAACAACTGGAAAGAGAAGGGTTTTGTCCTTGTATCTTAATTTTTTCCCTAAAATATAAGAATTAAGAGGCACTGATATTGAGATCTATAATATATTCTATGTACCAAACAGATTACCATTGACTTAATAACTGGAGTGTGGACCAATAATACCTAAGATCTCCTCAAACAAATAAAAGAGCAAAAAACGAAAGCAGAGGGAAAGGAAAAAAAAAAGAAAATCAGCTTTCATATTACATGTATATGTGAACTAGCATATATAGAGAAAAATCACTTAATGTTCATGATGATAAATACACAAATGATAAAAGGATTACTCCTAGGAATTGTGTATGCTAAAAACTGTTTGGAACAACAGCTATAACAAGTAGATGTGTAGAAGGGTCACTTGAAGAATGTCATCAAATGTGCATTCTTGGATACAAACTCCACAGGCTCCAGTATAATCTAATTATTTTGTTAAAAATGTATATTTTCAAAGGGTGCAAAGGAATTGTGATACATGAGTTATGTAAAAAGACTCTATTTTGAAAAATATCAGGGCAGATAAGGGTGATGTGAAGTGTAATAATGCTTTGGTCGTAGAGTTCTCAGATTCTCAAAACATAAATTATACAAATCTACAGGTATAAACTACCAGACTTAGAGTATTAGTTACAGAAGCCCATTACTAACCCAGATTCCATGAAAATAAACTAATAAATTGATTACATGTGAGTTGGTGATGATAAATAAGATAGCATGCTTCTTCTGTTTAATAATGGGAGGAATAAATTTAAAAATTGAGAGTAAAACATAATAAATATGTGATAGGTTAAGAAAAAAAATGAAACATGACAAACTTACACTTGAAGCACTGTCCTAGGGTCTCCAACTTCACCTCCATCACCAATTGTCAAGGTATCATAGCCAATCTCAAGGTCAAATTCTTCAAAATTTATCTGGATAACCTGGTAATAAACAGAGATAAATACCTCAAATATATTGTATTATGTAATAAACACAAAAGAAAGCAATAGCAGAAAAATATCACAAATGCACTTGAGAATATATTTATGAATTTCATAGGATCGAAGCCTGTCAGAGTATTTCTGAAATTCAAACATTATGTCACTATAGAGCTTTCACTTGCAGGAATGTACCTTCCAGATGAAGTTTCAATGAGATGACAGGTTCTGTTTCTAGAATGTTCTTATTTAAAGCATGATTAATGCAAATCTTCTTTTAGGAGACATTATAAAAAGTACATGTAGGTGGAGAGTGGTTTTCCACACATTTGCATATATTTTTATAATGTTAACATGGTAAAACAACATGCTATTTCCATTAAGTAGTAAAGTTTAAAAAATGTTAGAGCTAAATGTGAATCTAGATGACTAGATTTAATGGTATCAGGTTTATTTTTGTGTATACTTTGGTAACAGAATCCCTCAAATGCATTAAAATATGTTGGCAAAACTGGGAGCACACACTTGGAAAGACATTGCGACAGGATATATGAGAACGTTCTATCCTACTAAAATATGCTCATGGATTTATACATTATTTATGCAGTTATGCCAAACTCTGAATTCACTTAAATTGCAATTATTCAATTAAGTACTTAAAATATTATTAAAACAGTAATTAAGAATCAGTACAGAAAAATATTACATAAATACTTTCAAATATACATTCATGCCTTGAGCAAAGAATAATTTAAAATAATGTATTATTTATCATATGATAAGGAAAATAAATATCTTGGATTACTCAGATTTCTAGGGAATAAACAAAAATGTCTCTAGTAATACTGAGTACTAATGGTAATAATCTGTTCATTTATTTAATCTTTATTTAAAAATTTTATATCCTGCCTTTTTTGAGCTTTCTAACAAAAATTCCTCTGTATGCTTATTTATCATTAAAATATTTGTTAATTTGAATCTTTATCAGTACATAATATACACACACATCTTGATCACACACAATATTGAGGATTTATACCAGGATATGACACAATTTAATTCTCAGTGTTTCACACTCCCCCAAATATTTTTATATCAGAATTAAGTAAACCACTTGCATTGGCTAAATTAAAATATAGCATAAATAAAATATCAGATAATATATTTTGTCATAATTTTCAAAAGTACTTCTTTACCGCAGTTAAGTATAAACACTTTCAATTAATTGCTGTTTTATAGAGATTTAAGTTGCTTTCCCTTTTTGCAATCATAAGGAGCATGATTATAAGCAATATTATATACCTGCTGGTTTATATCACATTTTCAAATACATCTCTATGAGATATACTTTACAGGTAATAAAGCAAAATTTTATTGCATAACATTGCACCATATGCTTTTTCAAAATTGTTTTATGAACTTAAATGTTCATCATATTTCTGTATTTCTACAACCCCTGTGGATATAAAATTGAGCTTTGCATTTTTCATTACTAATTGAATTGTTTTTTATCATATTAACTTGACACTATAATTTCTATTTTGAGAAATGATTTTTTCACTTTGAAAAACTTTCCCTTGAATTATTTATATATTAGTTACATGTTGCAAGAATGTTTTATATCAGTGACTTAAGATATTGCCACTGTAGTACTCATTAGAAAGAATGTTTATGAATCACGGTGAGGTAACTAGTTGAAGCTACATACTTCAAAGACTGTTTTCTGTCTACCACACATAAAGCTAATCTGTGTTACAGTAGCTTCTTCAAATGTGTAATTTTAAAATTTAACAGCTTAATTTGCCTTATTTAATTTTCTTTAAATGAAATTATTCATTGTATCAGAGTAGAATTTGTTAATCTATCATTTTATTGCTATCACTTTTGCAAAACTGTAAAGATATTTTCCTCATAGGTTTTACTCTTTTGAGAAATGATTTATATAATATTTGAAGGCTCTCATAAACACAATCCTAAAATGTCCCCTACAATTACAGTCTCCTGGTGTAAATGACTTCTATAATTCCCTCCTACTGATTGCCGGCAAGATCTGTAAATTGATATAAATTTCATAATTAGTACCTATTATGCAGAAGGTTAAGGGATATTAGAGTTAAATAAAAGTCTCCACTGGATGGCTTTAAGTTAATCAAGAGTCTACAAATGAAAGAAAATGGAATTAAAAAGATAGTCTATTTGGGTCTTGAAATTATTTAAGATAGCCAAGCATTCTT
>PVIC010003916.1:0-65779 GCA_004025085.1 Thryonomys swinderianus | reverse complement strand
AAAAAAAAAAAAAAAAAAAACGGGAAAAAAAGTTGCTGAAAAGAAAACAAAGAATCAAATCTCCTGGAATTATCAGGGAACTGACAGAAAAAGTAGAAGCTACAAAGAAGCTACAAAATATGATGCAAAGAAAAGGATGAGGCAGCCTGGAAAACTTGCCCCAACTATGAGGAGGAACTTGTCTCCGCAAACACAAGTTAAGTTCCCAGGATCAGGAGCTCTAAGAGGAAACAATGGGCTGGGCCAGCAGTGTTGTTCTAAGGAAGCCCAAGACTACTGCAAACTACAAAAACAGTGTTGGGTTTTACTCCAAGAGTGAGCCACCTCTCCACAGCAGTCTAAAATTGGATAACAGTGCAGGTACCGCCTGCCATATGGCCAGAGAGTGCTTAATTAAGAGCCATTTTGGCAAGAAGGTGATTGTTTAAAACTGACCCACAGAAAACCTATGAAATAACTTCACTTCAAGGTTTTCAGTGATACTTTCCCACAGTGACCAGGTGAGAGATAGGCACAGAAGATAGCTGTGGAATGGGCATGATCTGGATGTAGACCTGCTGGGAAGTTTAAATTCGGGCTGAGAGGACACAGGGCACTGAATTCCCGTGGTGAGAAACTAGGCCTAGCACGCATGGATTTCATAGGTGGCTGGATCTGAAAGTGCCGGCATGAAGTTCAGTGGTCTGCTTGAACCATTTCCCTGCTGCTTATACCCAGAGCACGTGAGAAATCTGATTGTTTTCCTCATCTAGCAATGTGAGCCGGGACCCACCGGACCAGGACAGTCGCCACTGTCAGGAGTGTGTGCACAGAGGAGCTGCTGTGGCATAGTGCGAGGCCCATCACAAACCACAGGCTACAAGGTGAGGTTGACAAAAGAGTGACTTGCTGGAATCCAAGACCACAGGTCCTCAAGAGAATCACTCATTTGAAAATACAAAGGCTTATTTGAACTCATTTTTTTCTTTCTTTTTAAAATATTTTTCTTCTCCATTGGCCTTTAGGGGTTTAGGGATTGACATTTTCACCATATTTTCTTTTTCCTTTTAATGTTAAAGACTTTTCCTCTATTTTTTCTTTTTCTTATTTGTTTTTTAGTTACATTTATGTCATCCTATTAATTTCATTTTACTTTGTGATTCTTCATCTAACTTTTCTCTCCTTCTTGTCCTCTTTTGTTTAATTTTCCAATCATTTCTTCTTTTATTCTCCTATTTTCCACTTCCTCTACTTTTGCCAGGTCACTGAACTAGATGCCATGTCCTTCAGATCCATCCTCTCTGATATTTCCATCCACCCACTCTGGCTTCCCACCATGAAATACAAGCCGCATGATCTTCATGCCCTAAATTCGGGCTTTTCAGGCAACCTCTGGAGATCTCAATTTAACTCTCACCCACCACACTCATTTCCCAAGGCACTCTCTCACCTAGTTTCTCCAGTAGAGTTAGACTTCAGTCCTGAAGTGAAATCCTCCTTCTGTATGTTTGTCTTCTCCTCAGGCAGGTTGGTCCTGGTTGTCATCCCTGCTGACCTGTGCTGACAGCGACCAAGAGCAGAGCTAATAAGAGTGTGGTCATTTGCCTGCTTCCCTCCCATCCTGCATTGGTTGCACAAGGTATTGGCCAGCACCAGTGAGACCAGCAGGTAATTTTCTGTAGTGTTTGTAGCGTAGTTACATTCTGACTGGAACTCTTCACACAGTGTCAGCATGGAATTTTCCTCTTGGAGCATCATGTCGGTACTCAGAAAGTTTTGTATTTGGAGGCATTTCAAATCTGAGACAGAGTAGGAATGCTCACTCCATACTATTTTTTCTACTGTTATTATTACTTCTATTGTTTCATTTACTGGGTACTATTTAGCTCAAAAAACAATAAGACAAGTTATATCTCACCATAAGTATGGGTTAATAGACAAATTTCAAACACAGTAATCTTTTAGTACCTCTTTTAAATGGGCACCCCTATCTCAACCTTAACCCACTGGTCTTGTCCTTAATCTGGTTTAGGTAAATTTGATACTTGAGAAAAACTTCTGCATTCTAACCTCTTATGAGACCTTTCATTATTCCAATGTCAAAATGAAAAACAACACAGTAATCTAATGAATATAACTAATACTAAATTAGTGGGCCGTGACCCATATATCACATACAGAAAAGTTAGCTTGACTAATGCATGCAAGAACCTGATGGTCACATTATATGACTTTGAGAAGGGCTCTTTGGCTGCATTAATGTGAAAGAGGAAAGAGATTATGGTTATTTCAAGTGAAAAAGTGGGTACTAACCATGGCTGCTCTGTAGATAGTAAATCATCTCCATCTGGTCCATTTTGTGTGCCTATAACACTGTAGTTTAGGACTGATTAAGGATGCATTTAACAGAATGTAGCAGCATCTGCAAAGCACATAGCAGAGCACTATCTGCTTCATCATAAGAGCTACAGGAAATATTTATGCCCTGACATTTGAATCAGTTACCTCTGTGAAATTACATTCAATTTCATAGCTAGAAATTCCACTCAAGATCAAAAACATTTGTTGAATACCTACCAAGATCAGAGCACAAATCTTTGCCAGATACCTTGGGGATTATAAATATGAGTAAGTTACTCTGGTCACTCAATGGGGTGGGGATTAGAACAAGTGAAAGAGTAGTCAATGCCAGACAGAATAAGCCTCATGACCTGTAGAGAGCCATGGAGTTATAGGGACAGTTGGAACTAGAAATAAGGAGGAAATTATCTGGAAAGTCACAGTACCCTCAAATGGGTAGGGCATGAAGATCAGAAGTGAGAAGTGAAGTTACTTTTAGGAGAGAGAAAAAGTCAAATTTATAGGTGACAAGGTATAGAACAGTTAATGGTTCACAAGAGAATATAGACTTTAGGCAATAAAGTGTGAAGATAAATTCAGGTGAAAATTTTAGAAATCAAATCGCAAGTTTCATCTGCTTTATTCAAATTCTAAGATACAAAAAATACATTTAATCTTGAAATGATCTGAGTTCAGAGTGTTCTAGTTTTGGAAATTGAGTTTTAGCTTTTGGAGAGTTACCATCAAACTTGAGATGAATGTGAAGTATGGTAATTGATCTTGTAAACATACTATTTATTGTAAGTTTTCTTACAATAACAACAACAACAAGTTTTATGAACACTGATTAGGCTGCACGGGCAAGCCTCTGGCATGTGGTTCTGGCCTGCCACCCCACAGCACTTGGGCCCTAAGCTCTCAAGCAAACAGTGTGGGAGGAAGAGCCCACAGAGACTCCATCTCCTTGTCTCCACACACCGAATAAGTACTATTTCTGTGTGGGCAGACCTGTGGCATTTGGGGCTGGCCTGACTTGCACAGCACTTGGGCCCTCAGCTCTCACACAAGCAGTGTAGGATGAGAAGCCCGCAGAGACTCCACCTATCTGTTTGCCCACATGGGATAGGAACAGAAGCAGTGCTGGTACTTAGAGGTCTTCAGTGTGTGACTCTGCCCTACCTGCCACATAAAAAAGCTTGCATTTGGAAGAGTAGAGAAATCCTGTTTACCATCACCTTTGGTGTGTTTGTGGAGGCAGTTCCACCAACAGGACTCTTGCAGGGTTCAAGCCTGCATGAGTGCATTGAGTCAACTCAGGCATTTCATAGCCAGAATCTAAACTGAATTCCAGAGAATGACAACTGTCTCCCTGTAACTAGTCAATTCTGATCTGCGTGCTACTGCCCATACTATCCATAGGAAACAGCAGTAATATGCTGTGAAGGGCTATTTTGGTAGTGATTTTGGCTTTGGTTTTTGTTGCTGTTGTTGCTATTTTTCTTTCTTTTTTCTGACCTCTCTTTTATTCTTCATTTCTCTACTTTCTTGTTGCGGAGTCTGTCCAATTTTGGGTTTTCTCTCAAGTGCTCTTTTTTTTGCTTTTTGAGACAGGGTCTCGCGTTGTAGTTCAGGCTGGCCCTGAGCTCACTATGGTGCCCAGGCAAACCACCGCGAACTCAGCAATCCTCCTGTCTCTGCCTCCCGAGTTCTGGGATTACAGGTGTGAGCCACCACGTCCAGCATTTGAAGTGCTCTTATTTTTATAGAAGAGGGAAAATAATCTCCTGTTAGCCTGTTGTTGCTGGGTACCCCTATTCTTCTTTTGTTCCTTCATCCTCTGTTGTCCCTGGAGTTAATCCATTTCAGTCCTCCCTATTCTCTCTTTCACCTGTACTAATATAGGAGGGGGAATAGTTTCCTGCTGTCCAGCTGTTCTTAGTCTGTTCTGTTTTGTATTTGTCCCTTCTGTCTCTTTTGTCCTCTAGCATCTATTGGTCTCCCACTGTTTGTGTGATCTTTATATGTCCTCCAACCCTATTTCTAATCTCTCCTTCTCCTTCTATCTCTAAATCCCCCTCCAATTCCCTGGCTACCCATTACTCCCAAAGTGTGATGCTGCTGTATGGAAGGAACTGTATGCTATAAACATTTTTGTAGTTAGTTCTTAATTTTGGCCTATGGTCACAGGTCTAACTCATGAGGTTAAAGGTAGCAGAATACTGATTGCCCCAGTTTGTCCTTTCCCATACTGTTTTTAATACTGTTGATAATATTGATTGTATTATTTCAACTGAGGTGATGTGATTATTCTATTTAAGTACCTTTCATAGTGTGCCAGAACTTAGATTGCTTCAGGGTCATGACACACTCAAAAAAGACAACCCAGGAAGTAGCTATCTCTTAAGGGTTCCAAATATTAGGAAGAAAGAGACTTGCAATAAACATTGCCCAGACAGCAGGCCATGAATTAAATGAAGAACATCAGCAACAACAAAAAATAGAAATAAGAAAAAAATTCAAAAACCCAGATATAAAGATCATCACCATAGGGGAATTCAGGGAAAAGGGAAATAGGTCAAACTGAAGTTCAAACATGAGGACTCTTGGAGCCAGTTAGAAAAGAGGATCTAGTAAAACGGGAATCAGAAATAATTTCTTAAATAAAAAACAGAGATAGTGTAAAAAGTGAAAGATATGATTAATAACACTAAAGAAAAAATTAGGAATATGATAGAATCTCAGCTTATGAAAGTAACATAATCTGCTAAAAAGCTTCAAAGAGATTTCCAGAAGATAAAAAACTGCAATGAAAATTTGAGAACTAGTATGAGTAAATGTGAGGCTGAATATCAGACATAAAAGATAGGATTACAGTCAGTGAACAGAAAAGGAATACTTTTTTTTTTTTTTGCTTTTGAGACAGGGTCTCACTTTGTAGTTCAGGCTGGCCCTGATATGGTGCCCAGGCAAGCCGCCGCGAACTCAGCAATCCTCCTGTCTCTGCCTCCCGAGTGCTGGGATTACAGGCGTGAGACACCACATCCGGCATTGTGGTATGCGGTGTTGATTGTTGGTGGGCGTGTCTCCACATGCAGCATTATATGTGGTTACCGGGGATCGAACTCAGGACCTTGCGCTTGTGAGGCAGGAGCCGGAACCACTGAGCTAACCCTCCGGCCCAGAAAAGGAATACTTTATGAAAAATCAATTCAGCAGCTGCTAGATGAAGTAAAGAGAAATAACATAAGACTGATTGGAATCAGTGAAGAAACAAAAGACAGGGTAGAAAGATATTTTTGAGACAGGGTCTCACTTTTGTAGTTCAGGCTGGCTCTGAGCTCACTATGTAGCCCAGGCAAGCCTCGAACTCAGCAATCCGCCTGTCTCTGCCTCCCAAGTGCTGGGATTACAGGAGTGAGCCACCACGCCCGGCAGAAAGATATTTTTAAAAAATGGTTTGCAGATATAAAGGCAGTAAACTTCACAGGGAAAAGAATTTGACATACAGATAGGACATATAGGAGGCACAAAGGATTCCAAATGACTGTGATCTAAAAAAAAATCTACACCTAGCCATATAATAACCAAGATTCCAGAAACCCAACAGAAGAAGAAAATATTGAAAGCAGTTAGAGAAAAGAAAGAAAGCACGTACAAAGGAAAGCCCATCAGAATCACATCAGAATTTTCAATGCATTCAAGTCAAGGAAACCCTGGAGTAAAGTATTGTAAGCCCTAAAAGAAAACAAGCTCCAACTTAGATTGATGTATCCTGCAAAACTATTTTTCAAAATTCATGGGGAAGTAAGATACTTCCATGAAAAATAATACTTAAGTTTCTATTCAGGATACAAAATCTGAACTTCAAAAAATTCTAAACCATGTCTTAGAAAAAGACAATGAATGGCACAATTCCAAGAGACCCAGAAAATGAAGTCATTGTGCAAGGCAAGACAGACTTGAAAGGAGAAGAAGCAAACTATAAAAGAGCCAAGAATAGGACAACATTATGACGGGGGTAAATCAGTACATATCAGTTATAACCATTAATGTCAACGGCTTCAATGCACCAACTACAAGACACAGAATGGAGACATGGATTAAGAAGAAAGGTCCAACAATATGCAAGAAACACATCTAATTCAGAAAAAATCCATAGACTAAAAGTAAAAGGATGGAAAACAATTCTCCATATGACAGGAAACTATGAAAAATCAGGAAGGGCTATCCTATTTGCAGACAAAGTAAATTTCAAACCAAAACTGATTAAGAGAGACAAAGACACTACATCCTCACACAGGGAACAATCCAAGAGGAAGAGATATCATTTATAAGAAGTTATACACCAAATTCTACTGCACACGACTACATAAAACAAATACTAATGGATGTGAAAAGGCAGATAAGCACTAATACAATAGTATCAGGGCACCTTAGTACCTCAATGTCCCAAAGATGGATCAACCAGACCAAAAAAATCAATAATGAAATACTTGAATGGAACAAAACTTTTGAACAAATTGACTTAATAGATGTCTACAGAGTATTTTACTGCCCAAAGTCAGAATGCACATTATTCTCAGCTGCTCATGGGTCATTCTCCAAAATAGATCACATGCTAGTTCATAGAGCATGTTTAAGTAGATGCAGAGGAATTGAAGTTATCCCCTATGTACTGTCAGAACATAGTAGCTTGATATTGGAGATCAAAAGCAAAAGAAATTCCAAGAACTTCACAAAAACATGGAAATTGACCACCACTCTCTTGAGCGACCTATGGATCACAGAAGAAATTAAAGGAGAAGTTAAACAGTTTCTACAATTAACTGATAATGGCAGTGCAAAATACAGGAATTTATGAGACACAGTGAAAGCAGTTCTATGGGGAAAATTCATGCAATAAATGCCCATACTAGGAAAACAGAGCAAGCTCAAATAAGCAACATAATGCGGAACCTCAGGATTCTAGGAAAAACAAAGAGCAAGATAAACCCAAAGCTTGTACAAGGAAGGAAATTATAAGAAATAGAGCAGAAATTAATGCAATGGAGACTAAGGGAATGATACAAAAAAATCAATGAATCAACGAGTTGGTTTTTTGAAAGAATAAATAAAATTGACAAACCTATCAAACAAAAAAAGAAGGAAAATAGTCAAATCCACACAATCAGAAATGAAAAGGGGGGAATTACCACAGATCCAGCAGAAATTCAGAGGATAATAAACACCTACTTTGAAAACCTGCACTCCAATAAGATGGAAAACACATAAGAAATAGATTCATAGATACATATGAACATCCAAAATTGAACAAAGATACAAAAATGCAAAAACCCTAACATCAGTCAGTGAAATTGAAAGTGTAATTGAAAACCTACTGACAAAGAAAAGTCTGGCTCCTGAAGGCTTTACTGCTGAATATTACAAGACTTTTAGAGGAGAGCTAATGACACTACTTCTCAAACTCTTTAATGAAATCTAAAGGGAAATAATACTCCCAAATTTATTCCTGGCAGCAACCATTACCTTGATTCCAAAAGCAGAGAAAGACCCAACCAAAAAAAGAGAAATCTAGGGCAATCTCTCTAATGAACATTGATCCAAAAGTACTCAGCAGGGCTGGAGATTTAGCTCAGTGGTTCTGGCACCCACCTCACAAGGGCAAGGTCCCTGGTTCAATCCCTGGTAACCACATACAACAATACTGGGTGTGCAAATCAGTACCACATACCACAGTGCTGGGTGTGGTGGCTAACATCTGTAATCCCAGCACTCAGGAGGCAGAGGCAGGAGGATTGCTGAGTTCGATGCTTGCTTGGGCTACATAATAACTTCAGGGCCAGCCTAAGCTACAGAGCAAGACCCTGTCTAAAAAAAAAAAAAAAAGTCCCCAACAACATACTGGCAAACGGAATACAGAGGATCATAAAGAAGATAATACACCCTGACCAAGTTGCATTCATCCTAGGGATACAGGATAGTTCAACACATGTAAATAAATAAACGTAATACTCTTTATTAACAGAGTCAGGAACAAAAATCAAATGGTCATCTCACTACATGCAGAAAAAGTGTTCTAAAATTCCAACCTCAATTCATGATGAAACCCCTACAGAAAATTAGAATAGATGGTCTTTATCTCAAGTGGATGAAAGCTATTTCTGAGAAACCAACAACCACCATCATACTAAATGGTCAAAAACTGTAACCTATCACATTAAAATCAGAATAAGACAAGGAGGTCCATGATCACCACTCCTGTTCAACATGGTGCTGGAAACACTAGCCACTGCAATTAACCAAGAAAAAGGAATAAAGATAAGAAAGGAAGAAGTTAAACTGTCATTATCTGCTAATAATATGATAATCTATATAGAAGATCCTAAAAACTTTGCCAAAAAACTGGTAGATTTAGTCACCAGAAATAGTAGCATACTTGGATATAATTTCAACACTCATAAATCAATAGCCTTCATATATATAAAAAAATGGATTCACTGAAAGAGAAAATAAGGAATTAATTTATTTCACAATACCATCCAAAAAAAAAGAAATATCTAGTAATCAATGTGAGAGGAAAGACCTCTACTCTGAAAACTACAGCATTCACAAAAGGGAGATCGATGAGGATATGAGAAAATGGAAAGATATTCTTTGCTCCTGGGTAGGAAAAACCAAATCAAAATGGCCATACAGCCAGTTGCAATGCCAATTGAAATCCCAACAGTATAGCTCACAGAGCTAACGAAAATAATTCAAAAATTCATCTGGAACTACAAGAGACCTAGAATAGAAAAAGCAATTCCATGCAATAAGAACATGGCAGGGGATATAGTAATCTGCATCTTGAAACTATACTACAAAGCCACTGTGATAAAACCAGTATGGTACTGGCAAAGAAACAAACCAATGGATCAGTGGAACAGACTAGAAGATCCAGAAACAACTCCAGACATACTTAGCCATGTAATCTTTGAAAAAGGAATCAAGTACTCTCAATGGAGAAAAGATCATCTCTTTTAAAAATGGTGCTGTAAAAACTGGGTTTCAACTTACCAAAGATTAAAGTTAGTTCTATCTCTTTCACCATGTATCAAACTAAAATCAAAGTGGATTAGATACCCAGATATTAAAACAGAAATACTAAGCCTGCTGGAAAATAGATTAAGTAGAATTCTTGGAGGCACTGCCATAGAGAAAGACTTTATGAACAAAACCTCAGCAGAATAGGAACTAGCAGAATGAATCAACAATTGAGATCTCATCTTGCTAAAAAGCTTCTGCATGGCAATAGAAAGCACCAATAGAGTGGAAAGACAACATACAATACGGAAAAACATTTTACCAGCTGTTTATCAGACTAAGGACTACTATCTAGAGTATATAAAGAACTTAAAAAATATCCCCCCAAATTTAAAGACCCAATTTAAAAGTTGAAATGAATCAATTGTTTTCAGATGAAGAAGTAAAGCTTTAAATACTGTCAACTTTTTTCCTGATCTTTATTGTTTCCTTACCTTGGTGTTCATGTCCTGTTGGGGTTCCTGTATACTTACTTTTTTATGTAAACACGAGTCACTGTTCTGAGGCATTTCTTCTTTTCCAATACCTACATTTAAAATTTAAAATTCCCTATAAATTGTGTAGTAGTGGCATTACACAGAAAGCATATTGTATTTTCACACTCATTCAGTTCAAAATAGTTCATAATTTCCTTTTTATTTCCTCTTTGTTAAATAGGTTGTTTAAAGTGTGCTATTTAGTTTCCAAATATTAAGATTATTTAAGATCTTTCTGCTTTGACTTCTAACTTAATTCTATTATTGTGAGTATACAACTTATATGACTTAAATTATTTTAAATTTATTTCCCAGTTTTAGGACCTAGAATAGTATGTATGTGGCAAATGCTCTGTATGTATTTAAACAAAAAGGCAGATATTATTGATAAAAGAGTTTTATAGGGCCAGAGATTTAGCTAAGTGGTTCCAGCGCCTGCCTCATAAGAGCAAGGTCCTGAGTTTGATGCCTGGTAACCACATACAATGCTGGGTGTGGTGACTCACGCCTACTAGCAATCAATACCACATACCACAGTGCTGGGCATGATGGCTCATGCCTGTAATCCCAGCACTCGGGAGGCAGAGGCAGGAGGATTGCTGAGTTTGAGGCTTGCCTGGGCTACATAGTGAGCTCAGGGCCAGCCTGAACTACAAAGCGAGACCCTGTCTCAAAAAAAAAAAAAAAAAAAAAAAAGAGTTTTATAGACTAGGTCAATTCAATTGACATTCTTGCTTATCTTTATGTCCTTAAAGATTTCCTATTTTTTTATTCAGTGGTCCTTTTTTGTTTGTAATGTGTTTTCTCTTGCCATTATAATCAGTATATTTTCTTCTATTAGTTCTATGTGGGACTTTTTAGTATCTTCCACATCTCTATTTCTGTTTGAACATATGGAATACACTTACAGTAACTGCTTTCATGTATTTTTTTCTTGAGAAAGTAAAAACAGCCTATTTGATGTCTAAAGAATGAGTGTTCTTTTACCATATCAAGAAGGAAAGAAGTATAGTAGAACTCAGATAAAAAACACAGTTTCAAGACAACAGATAGCATTTGGAAAGAACCTCAAAAAAGAAAATATTTGGAGGTTCCAAGAAATATAGAAGAAAGTCATAATGAATGTAAAAGAAGTGAATAAAAAGAGAACAGTGACAAAAAAATGTGTTCATGAAGAATGAGGAGAGCAAATCATATAAAACCTTGTAGAACATGTGCCTTTATCAAAATAGGCTATGTTGCACTGTAGTAACAAATAACTTCCAAACATCAATGACTGACAAGAGTAATTTGCTGCTTATATGTTCATAGGAAGATGATTAAGTTTGCTATGTATCTTCATGAGAAGACCAGGGCTGAAAGAACAATTCCTGAAGGGGTTGTGCCAAAGTAGAAAAGTAGGTTTATAGAACCACCCTATGCTTTCAAAGCATCTGTTGAGAGCTGACATGATGTCATATCCACTCATATTTTAAAGGAAAGCAAATTGTATGGTTCAGCATAATATAAATAGGGTAGAAAATGCCAATAATCACTTGGTAACTATAATACAACTTGCACATTCTGTTTAAGAGATTTTTATTGAAGAAAAATGGAAAATCATTTTCACATGAAGTAAAGCACAGAGGTGTCATAACATAATTCCATTTCTTATGATCAGGCATTTTATCTTCAGAAAAATTCAATTGAACTTAGAGAAATAAGATATATGATCATACTAACTAGTGTTGTTTAGAGCACAATATAATTTTTATGAAAGCAAAAAGACTGAGATTTCTATGAAATTTATCCAGCTATGATATCATTTTAATGTTGATGACAGCCTCACTAAAGGGACTGAAAATCATGCATATAGCCAACCATAGATACTTGTTTTAAAAACTCATTATAGTAAGAGGTTGAACATTGCATTCTGATTACTACTTTTGAAAATTTAGAATGTAGAACTGAACTATACCTCAACTACATTAATGCTATTTAATTTTTATTTGCTCTGTAAATGATGGTGGATTTGACAATGTGTGTAATCAGTATATTAACTAACCTTTTCAGTTGTTCAGACAAAATACTCAGTACCCACAATTTAAAGGAGAAATGCTCTACTTAGCTATTTCAGAAGACTCAGTCCATGGTTGGCTGGCTCTAAGGCAGAGACATCATGGCAGAGGGTCATGGTGGAGCACAGCTGCTCTCTTCATAGCCAGGATGCAGAAGGTGTCCCATAGCGCCCCTTGAGGACATTTCTCCTAAAGAATTCCAAAAACCTCCAATTGGGTCCCACCTCTTAAAGTTTCCACCACCTATCAGTAACACCAAACTGAGGACCACAACACACAGAACTTGGGGGGAGGCAGGGCTTACTGCCTAAACTATAGCAAGGTGTGAGTGTTGTGTTTTCCTAGTGTCACAAAGGAAAGACTAGGTAAGTACCTGTAGGAGGGAAGTGCTGTTCGGATACATTGGCTATGACCTTTTGAAGGTAGAATTCCATCTTGTCCTGAGAGTTGATGAACACCAGACTGCTTAATAATTATGAGATCTGTGGCTGGGAAAAGGAATGTACAAATCAGACATGGATTCCTCTAAGAGAAAATAAGTCTCACCTGGACACCATCTGTATGCCAGGTATGGGGCTCTGTGCCAGCAGAGAAAATTACATTGGGACCAATTGGCATCTTCTCACAACTCCCTGGCTAGATGCTATCTCCACAGCACTCTGTTTATATGTCTCTTACAGTTATGCTCAATAATTTAAATTAACTGTAAACATGGCTTACTTCCTTACAGACCATAAATTCCAAAAGGACAGGACCACCCTAGTCCAACACTTTGCACAGTGCCTGGCAGGCAGTCAATCAAAAAGAAGCAGAAAGAGAAAGGCATTGATCTAGCTGATGATTCCTCTGAGCAAGCTTGGCAGTGGCCCCCTAAGGAGAGTGAGAGACTTACAGTCCTTTCTGATAATGTCTGGGAAGAGCTCCAGATGGCTTCACAGTGTGAAGGAGGTGAGGATCCAGGAAGCCTGCTGTCAGGAGGCCCCATCCAAACCTGCACTGGAGGGCAGCTCCTGCCAGAAGAATGGGCAGGGAACCCACAGGAGGGGCTGAGAGATGGTAAGGCAAAGCCCAAATTGGAGAAAAGTGAGGAATCTTAAAAGAAGCCCAGTAACTGTGTGATGCTTAATTTGAGATTATTGCTACCATATGAATAGTTTCCTATGAGAAAATTCCTGGGGTTTCCAGAAAGCTGGACTTCCCAGGACTTTTTATAGGAACTGGAATCAAGAAAACTTTTACTACTCCCCTTTGATCTTATGCAAATGATCCTAAGAATAACAGACATTGAGCTTTTTGTTGACACGTACTGAATTTAGTGATCTCTGACATAGGGAGAAAAAAGTGTTAAATGTGTATGTCCACATGTGTACATGTGATGTGTAGACTGAATTTAAGAAAGAATCATCTCCAGTTTCCTTTATCTTACACAACTGTGGGCTACAGTTAATTTAACCATACACCCTCAAAATCAGTTTTATGGAAAATTTGTCATTTGTATCTTTTTTATAAAAGTGAAAGATAATTGTAAATTATGTTTAGATTCTGGGAAAGAGGCTTGTGCTATGTGATTATTAATCATGATTAAGAAATGCCTAGTAGATTAGTAAAGTGTGCTTCTTGGTGTGTCTTGGTGGGTTGTGGAGATGTGACACTGGGTACCATACATGGTCCCTAGCCTGTTCCTCTGGTATTCTTCCTCTGCTCTGCTGCAGACAAATATATGTGGGACATTGGAGCTAAACAAGTACCTTTCTATGAATTCCTTTGAGGGTTTATTATCCCAATACATCCAGAAGAATGGATCAACAGTATTTCCTAACTTATGTGACCAACAGGAACTTTTGTTTGCAGATAACTCATGGTAAGAATGCTTTGCACAGACCACTTTGGGATCCTGCAAAGTGGGTGCCAGAGCTTTAAGTCAGGTCCATTTCTGCCAGTAGAGGTGTCCCAGACCTCTGAGCACAGTGACTGTAACAGAGAGGTTGAATCATTGTAAGAAGTGACTTTGAGTGAAGGTCTTAGTCATTCTCCCTGTTATTAAAACATAATACCTGACACACACACAACTTTAATGGGGGATTATTTTGGCTCACAGTTTGTAGAGGTCTAAATTCATGATTGGCTGGCTCCAAGAGAGGGCTGTATGGCAGAGGGGCATGGCAGAAGAGAAATAGTTCATGAGGTGACAGTGGGAAACAGCAAGGCATCAAGGGAGGAAGGGGAGGAATAACACCTTCCAGGCCTCACCCCCAGTGACCACTTCCTTTTACCAAGCTTCATCTCCCAATGTTATATTTAGGTACAATCTCATTAGTTGACCAATCCACTGATGCATATCACATCCCCATGATCAGATCACTCCAAAAGCCCCATCTCTGGGGCTGGAGATTTAGCTCAGTGGTTCTGCCGCTCACCTAGCAAGTGCAAGGTCCCTGGTTCGATCCCGGTAACCACATACAATGATATGATATTGGGCATGGTGACTCACGCCCACCAGCCATCAATACCACAGATACCGGGGTGGTGGCTCACGCCTGTAATCCCAGCACTCGAGAGGCAGAGATAGGAGGATTGCTGAGTTCAAGGCTTGCCTGGGTGACATAGTGAGCTCAGGGACAGCCTGAACTACAAAGCGAGACCCTGTCTCCAAAAAAAAAAAAAAAAGAAAAGAAAAAAAGCCCAATCTCTGAATGCATAAGGCTTTGGTGAGCCATCTAGATATAAACCTTAACAGTGATGTACTGTGCCTCTGAGTTTCATTTTCTTTTTCTGAACATGAAGATGTTAGTTTGGATAATATTGAAGACCCTGTCTGTTCTGTAGCTCTGTGCTTTGTTCTTCCTTTGGCAGGAAGATGCTACCAAAACAATAGCTTTTTAAAACCTCAAATTAACATATGAGATAATCAGGCTTCTACATCATTATAGCAATTTGTGTGATTGCTTCCCACTGTCTCTCTTCCCACCATATCCTCATCCTGGGCCCTTGTTCCATCCTGTTGTTTGGAGAAAAGTTCAAACTTGGGCCCCTACTATTTTTTTTTTTTTTTTTTTGCTTTTTGGAGACAGGGTCTTGCTTTGTAGTTCAGGCTGGCCCTGAGCTCACTATGGTGCCCAGGCAAGCCTCCGGGAACTCAGCAATCCTCCTGTCCCTGCCTCCCGAGTGCTGGGATTACAGGCGTGAGCCACCACACCCAGCGTTATATGCGGTAACTGGGGATCGAACTCAGGTCCTTACGCTTGCGAGGCAGGCGCCGGAACCACTGAGCTAACCCTCCGGCCCTGGGCCCCTACTATTAACTCCATCCGATTATTCCAGCCTTTTTCCCAACCAGTCACTCCTTCACTCCTTTTCCATGATACAACAAACTACCCATCTATTTCTGAAAAGATTTTTCCTACTCTTCTACCTCTTGTAGGCAGCTGCTTATCCTTTCAAGTGTGATATCATCTATGGTCTCTGTGCTGGCTTTCCTAGCAACAGTCATAATGCTTTTATTAGCAAAAATCTTTTGTGGGTTACACAAACTACACAGTCCTTGTATTATCCTTGACTACACAGTGGCACTGCTCCTGAAGCCCTTTGTCAATGTCCGTTGAATTGAAATGAATATTGTATCAGTCACTGTCATGTTGCTGGGTCAGAACTCTTGATGTCTCACAATGTAAAGAAGCTGTGGTTTTTTTGGCTCATTGTTTGAGAGGCTGTAGCCCATGCATGGTCAGCAGAAACAGTGTGATGGAAGGACTTGAGGAGGAAAGCTGCCCAACCCATGGCAGCTGGGAAGTGGAAAGAAGGAGGGAGGAGCCAGGAACAAGAATATACCCTCCTGGGTCATTGACCCACCTCTCCAATCAGGCCATACCATTTAAATAAGGCATTCACCTATGAATTCATCAATGGTTTACCCAGTTGCCTTCCAAAAGCTACACTTCTGAGAATTTGGGGAGACATTTTAACTCTAAACCACACAAATATCAATGTATATCTCTAGTTTCCTGGTTTAACAAACAAAGGGCATTATGATCTCATGGTGTCTGATACCATGACTTCATTTTATAACTAGTCTTGGGCCTCTGTAGCTGTGTATCACAGGGCAATTTAATCACATTCTCACCTGGAGTTTGAATACTAACTCACTGAGCAAGAAGTATAAAAATGGCAGGAATTTACTCACTGTGGTCAAGCCATAGTGGCCTGACCACACCAGTAGCAAAGCAAGACTAACATTGTTTTAATACTTGCATTTGTGGCTTCCTACTTATTTTGAAGTTTGTAATTTATTCTTTTTAACAAGGCTGTGAACACATGATAAATATAAGTCAGATCAGAATGTGTTTATGCTGCCACCAATGAATCCTAACTGATGGAGAAGACACAAGGAAGTCAGAAAGGAACTAACTGTTAGAAAGCCAAGGGTCTTGAGTTTACACATAAAGTGTCCTTTCCGAGTGGCAGCACATGTCTGTGGGTGGAAATATTCCCATATTGTTAAAAAAAAACAGAGAAACTGTGGTGATTCATACATTTGTCATATTGTATTTTTTTCAGTTAATAAATACTAGCTTGAACTGCAAGTCTCTGGAGAGTTCCCAAAGTTTTGACATTAAGAAAAGATCCTTGCTTTTGCACAGACCAAAAACATAATCTATTAAAGGAAAAAGCCCATTAACTGAGTTTGATCAAAATTGAAATCTTTTTCTATAGAGGACATCTTAAAATGTATTCATTGTTTAGTGGTACACTCTAGAAATATATTATGGTCACATTCTTCATTGGGAAATTTATACCTGTACATGCTATATCTTGGTTCTTGCTTTTTTTCATTCCCTGTCCCTTCTTTACATGCAACCACCCCTCCCTATTTACAAAAGTTAATAATATGAAAAAAGCAAGCTACAAACTGGGAGCAAAATATTTTATAATCACATATTTGACAGTGGACATGTATCTACAATGTGTAAAGATCCCTCAAACTCAAACTATGAAAGGAAATAATCTAATAAAAATGGACAAAAGGGCGAGAGATTTAGCTCTGAGGTTCTGGCACCTGCCTGGCAAGTGCAATGTCCCCAGTTAGATCCCCAGTAACCACATACAGTAATATCAGGCATGGTGACTCACACTCACCAGCTATCAGTACCACGTACCATAATGTCAGCTGTGGTGGCTCATGTCTGTAATCTCAGCACTCGGGAGGCAGAGGCAGGAGGATTGTTAAGTTTGAGACTTGCCTAGGCTACATAGTGAGCTCAGGGCCAGCCTGAAAACTACAAAGTATAACCCTGTCTCAAAAAAAAAAAAAAAGGACAAGAGAAATGAACAAATGAAAAAATAATTCTCCAAGAAGATACGTAGAAGGTAAATAAGCACACAGAAAGACACTCAATATCTTCATTACTAGGGGAATGAAAATTAATACCACAATACTCCTATTTAAATGACCAAAATAAAATGAAACTGACAACATCAAGGTCTACTGAGGGCACAGAGCAACTTGAATTCTGATATATTGCTGGAGGGAATGAAAAATTGCAGTTAACTTGGAAAATAACTTGGTAGTTTTCAATAAAGTTCAATATGTATTTACCAAAGGACCCAACAGTCTTTCGGTATCTACCTAAAGGAAAGGAAAACATGTTCACCTAATAGCTCATATGCAAGTATTTATAATTAACTTATTCCTAGCTGTCAAAAACTAAATGCAATCTATATTTCCATTAACAGAGGAGAGATAATCAAATTATGACATATACAGATAAAGATTACTAAGCAGTAATAAAGTACAAAAATACTGATGCACGTACCATAATGGTTGACTCTTAAATGCATTTTGCTACATGAAAAAGTGTAATAGGCATCTGAAATGAACAGACACTTTTCAGAGGAAGATGTACAAACAGCTAAGAAGTGTATTTAGAAATGTTCAATGTCACTGGTCATTAGAGAGATGCAGTTGAAAACAATACTGAGATTTTATCTCACTCCACAAAGAATAGCTGTTATTTCAAAATTAGCCAGCAACAAATGCTGGTGAAGCTGTGGAGAAAAAGGAACTCTTCTCCTTTGTTGGTAGGAATGTAGACTGGTACAACCACTATGGAGATCAGTGTGGAGATTCCTCAAAAAACTAGGATTAGAGGTTCCATTTGACCCTGCTATTCCCCTGCTGGAGATATACACATAAAAGAATTACAAGATTCCTATCACAGCAACATATGCACACCCAAGTTTATAGCAGCTCAGTTCATGATAGCTAAATCTTGGAAACAGCCTGAATGCCCATCAATTATAGACTGGATAAGGAAGATGTGGCTTTTCTATAAAATAGAGAATTACCCTGCCATAAAGATGATAATTTTGAGTCATTTTGCTCAAGTGGACAAACATATCTTAAGAACATACTCATAAGTGGAAATAGACAGGTCTCAGATGTGTAAATATTGTATCTTTTCCCTGGTGTGAGAAACTGAAAATGTAACTGAATTCTAGAAAGCATGAAATAGTAGATATTCAAAGGGAAATGGGTTTTAGGGGTAAGTAATGAGGGGAAAGAAAAAAATTGATGGTTAAAAAAGGAAACAAAGTTTGTGCATATAGGGCTGGGGAATGGGTAGGGTGGGTAAGGAAAAGGGAAAAATGAGAATTAAATCAGGTCATATACTAGTACAAGTTCCCAATGTTGAGTGTAATCATCATGTGTACATATATTGTACCAACAAAGACTCAAATTTTAAAAAGGTATAGATCGGGGGCCAGAGGGTTAGCTCAGTGGTTCCGGTGCCTGCCTCGCAAGCGCAGGGTCCTGAGTTCGATCCCCGGTAACCACATACAATGCTGGGCGTGGAGACTCACGCCCAGCAGTCAATACCACATACCACAGTGCCGGGCGTGGTGGCTCACGCCTGTAATCCCAGCACTGGGGAGGCAGAGACAGGAGGATTGCTGAGTTCGAGGCTTGCCTGGGCTACATAGTGAGCTCAGAGCCAGCCTGCACTACAAAGTGAGACCCTGTCTCAAAAAAAAAAAAAAAAAAGGTATAGATCCTAAAAGCTGCACACTATGTATTTTCCTTTAATAGGATGAAAGGGAAAGTGTTAGGGACAGAAAACAGATCTGTTATTGAGACAAACTGAGAGGATGATTGGCTTGTATCATGAAATTGGCTTGTATCATGATAAATACATAATTGAACATTATTCAATGCCACAGGAATAAATTTACAAATCTATGGCACTTTTGGAGGTAAGGAAGGATAATCCTTATTTAAAACAAATTAAGATAAATAATGAAATTTAGGTGATATTAACTTTAATATAATTATAGATAAAAACCATACAGTACAGAATTCACAAAACCTGGAGATTTTTACAAATAATTATTAAAATACCATGCAATACATAATTAAAATACAGTTGAAGTTAAAATATAATATAAAACACAATTTTATGGACTTCTGTTTTCAAACCCTAAAAGAACACATGGTTTGTTGAGTAGGATTTTTATAGTTGATCAAACAGTCCTTTCTTCTCTGTAGATTACAAAGAGGACCCTCTCTTTATCCATGTAAAATTCAAGATAAAATGTTTGAAGTTCTGTTTACTTGATCTTTTCACTTAATTTTCTTTTCTTGTAAAGATTTCTCAAATCAAAGAGCAAGTCTGACATCTGTATCATTTGAAACGGTCATTTTATTGCAATTTCTCTGAAGTGAAGCTATTGTACTTTCTTTGGAATGAAAGTGTTTCTTCATGGCAAAAACTTATTGATCAGAGTCCCACATCTCCAATGATTTCACAAAAAGCCATACTCACTTTGCTTTAAAACAATGTTAAAATCAATTTGCTCAAAGATGGATCTGCTTCTGATCATTCAAGGTTATTAAAATCTTGATTCACTTGGTATTAGAGGATAAATGTTATGTTTTTAAATCAATGAATGAAAATGAAATATGTCCATTCCTACAAAATTTGCATGATGAGACTGAAGCAATGGCCTAGTGAATTTTCAAATTAGTGAGCACTGCTGTTAACAAGGACATTAGAGATGTGCTTCCTGCTCAGATTCACCCAGCATACCAAAGCTTTCAAACGTATTTTATCCTGGTCCATGGACAAATTCATACCGTCAGGATGACATATATTCTCAGAGATCATAGGCTTCATGTGCAACTAGAATCAGAGTAGAATTCATTTGTTAGCAAATAACTTTCCTTTGAAGTATGCCCATTTCTGCTATAAGGGAAACAGTACTCCTACGGTGAAGCTCTGAATCAAATTATTCTCTAAGATAGTTCATGGATTTTAAAAAAGTTTTCTATTCAACCAATTTTCCTATTTGTGTAGAGTTTTATTTTATTTTATTTGTTTTGTTTTGTTTTGAGACAGGTTCTCACTTTGTGGTTCAGGATGGCCTTGAGCTCACTATGGAGCCCCGGAAAGCCTTGAACTCAGCAATCCTCCTGTCTCTGCCTCCCGAGTGCTGGAATTACAGGCGTGAGCCACCATGCCCAGCAGAGTTTTATTTTTTATTTTAACTAAAACTAGAAACTTATGTTACTGAAATTATGTTCCTGGCTATGGAGTAAGGGTTACAGGCAGAACTAACCATCAGTGGTACTGAAGTTGTGTAGCATTCTCATTACACCAAGGTGAGAGTACGTGGTTAATAAAAGTGATTGGCATGAGTTTCTACAACCCATTTCTCACTTATCCTGTTCAATATCTATTGCACGCCAATTCCGTGGTAGGCACTTTTAGTGTTTCATGGGTAATCTCTTATTTAATCTTCTAACAGCACTAGAGAGGTAAATGCTATTGTTACCTTCTTTTATAGGTGAGGAGGTCATGGCTTACAAGATTAAATAATGTGCCCAAGATCTAGACACCAGTACATATTGGGAGCAGTGTGATAAATACAGAACCTCTATCCAAAGCCACCATACTATATTGTGTATGATGAATTAAAAAAAAAGACCTGTACAATATGAAAAAGGAAGTGAAGAGTAGGAAGTCAAGGTGTTGGGTTCAGTGAAAATGAGAGAAACAGAGAGGGTAAGGGGAGAAACTCAGATGCGCCATTTACATGTACCAACTGCTGACAGTGAACATATTAAATATCACAAACGTGCTAGTAAAAGACATGGGATATATATATACAATGGAATATTATTCAATCATCACAAAGAATGAAAATGTCATTTGCAGGAACTGGATGGAACTGAAGATTTTCAATTCAAAATAAATCAGACCTAGAAAAATATGTTTTGTCTTATTTTTGGAGTATGGAGGAAGGACATAAAAATAGAGGACACCAGGAAAGGACATTAGGAAAGAAAAATGGAACAAAGGGAAGGGGATATAGAGCAAAGAGACAGTGACAAAGCACATTGTAAGCATGTATGAAAATACCACAAGGAAAGAAAAGAAAATACCACAATGAAATCCATTATTTTGAACTAATAACTGTAACTTTTTAAAAATAAAAAATAAAATAAAATGAAAAGTTTACACTGGAAAAAAAAGGAGGAAAAGTGAAACATGACGAAATCTTTCTTTCCAGAGAAGCAGTCTATTCTCAGTGTAACTTCGTTTAAGAAAATAATCAGGGTAGCCATAATCTTGTGATCTTTTTCTCTGAGAACTACTCATTCTCTGGTCCTTTTGTATGACTGAGATGTAAGAGATAATACACCCCAAACTCCTGTCAGCAAGGCCCAAGTAATGTTTCACAACTAATCTAAGAAAACCTTGGTTCCTCGACTTTGAGCTGCTACTATACAATTTCCCTTTGCGGTAGGGTGCTTGCTGGTCCCACAGAAAGAGGAAATGCTGGCTCATTTGCTCACTGCTGTGTCATCGCGCGATGACCTTCTGATGGGGAGGCAGGGCTACCGCTCATCACTCATGGTCTCCAGCAGGCAGCAGCTGGGAGTGCTAATTTCCATGCCCGTCCTTGTACTTCCTGGTAACCCCAGCTTGAGAGGTACTGCACTGGCATCAAGCTGCATGGACAGTTTCTGTTCTCATGGGCCTCAGGGACTGTGGAGAGAACATGTCAACTTCAAATCCTCTTGAGGGTAAATGACACAGAACACCTACTCAGGAATAGATTTGTACACACACTAATGAAAATGTAAGTGTGCTAAGCCCATGGAGTTCTTTGGCTCAGGGAAGACAGAAGGCACAAAGGAATGATTCCTTCCCTCCAGGCTACACATGCTGCTGGCCAGGTCATCACAGGACAGGTTTGCCAGTTGTTGTCTCCAAACGAGTGGTTATAAGATTTTTAATTTCATGGCCTGGTAAAATGATTAAAACCATTATGAGAACAAATCTAGTACCAACGATTTATTTTGCCTAATAAGAACATTAAAACTATAAACTTCTATCTTCTGTTGGCGCTCATATAATAAATTTTGAAAAAAAGAGTATTTTAATACTAAAAGGAATTAAGTTCAAGGATATCTTTATTTTTATCAGTGTATTTTACAGTTCATGGTTGCATTCCTTGTGTAGATATACATAATATATCTTAATTCCTTTTATCATCCACTTTCACTCTCCTCCCTCGGATCTCCCTTCATCTCTTGATCCCCTCCCTATTTGAGAAAGAGCTAACTCCATACTGCCTATTATATACCTATTACTTTGATCTTTATTTATAATTTGAGTTCCTCATATAAGAGAAACCATTCATACTTGTATATCTGATTGGTTTCACTTAACATTATGGTCTCAAGGTGCATCTATTTTTAACACCAAAATTGTATTAAATCATAGGATATTGTCAGTGTAAGAGGCTATATTCATAAATTATACATTTCCTCTGTCAAAAACCTGTGCTGGGTGTGGTGGCTCACACCTGTCATCCCAGCACTCGGGAGGCAGAGGCAGGAGGATTGCTAAGTTCGAGGCTTGCCTGGGCTACATAGTGAGCTCAGGGCCAGCCTGAACTACAAAGCGAGACCCTGTCTCAAAACAAACAAACAAACAAACAAAACAAAAACAAAAACAAAAAAACCAATGCCACAGCCCAGTTATAGGACACTACTGCTATAAAATAACCTAAATATTTCAGAGCTTCTGCCCTTTTAGAATCTTGGGAGATCAAAAAAAACAAAATGACAACAACAAAAAGAATTCTACCTTGCCAAATGTGTAGACTAATTCAGGGGCCTTTTCAAAGAGGTTTAAGGATATTCATACAGTCTTCCAATTCTCTCTAGCATAACAACCTAATATGACTAGGCCTGATCCCATTCCTACACACACACACACACACACACACACACACGCTGCTTGCCATGTGAATTTTATCAAGTAAGGTAGTTGTCATGGACCTTAGTCTCATCTGTCAAATAAGGTAATTGATGCCCTTTGGAGGAAAGTGAGAGAATAGTGAAAGTATGTGACCTCATGCCGGTCTCCTGGAGAGCTTCCCTGTCCTCTGCTCCAGGGTGTGGTGACACAACTTCTAATGATGAGTCCCAGAGCTGGGATCTATTAGGTCTTACTAGGTATTTGTGGAATGGACAAAAGAATGAGTGAACTGGGGACAGAGGAAGAACATGGTGGTTGGGAACAAACACTCAGGAGCAGCTTACTCAGAGCAAGTCTATAGGACTCGTTCTCATGCTCCCTCTAGGATGACTGCAGCCATTAGTACCAATGATCACAGTATTAAAACAAAACTTGATCTTCACCCTCCATGAGGTGAATCTTCTAGCCATTTATGTTCCCACCCATCTTTCTTGGTATTCCCTGCATAAGCAGGATTGATCTCCAGTTGTTTGACTCTTGGATCAAATCACTCTTCATCCTTTCAGTTCTTTTCTTCCTTCCACATAGCTAAGATCCATTGGTGGATTACTGCAGTGACTTCTTTGCATGGCTTCTTCTCAGTTCTTGCTACTCTCAGAAAACCCTGAACACCGTTATCTACACTTCTCCATCAGTGCTGAACCTTCGTCTTCCTAATGGATTCATCTATTTAAACAAATCCAACACTGCTGGTGGCCTCACTTGAAACTCATAGCCCTTGCCTCAAGTGGGCCATTAGTGCTGCTCCAAGATACAGCTCCATATCTCTGGCCCAGTCTGTTCGCCACTGCCCTAGACAAACACCTCACTGTCTCATGCCAGAACCTTCTGCACCCTGTTCCTCTCTCCTAACAACCTCACATCCTCCCTCTGCTCTCCAAATAATCAAGCTTTATTTACCCTCCTCTACCTTGCTCTCAGGCTAAGCTCTTCCTTTCTATTTCACAGGGAGAGCTAGGTGAGTAAGAGGAAAACTCACGTGCTCACATCTCATGAGCCTTTCTGAGCCACTGGCCAGACATTCTGTCTTTTCTCTTGAGAGCAACATGGATTCACTGTATTTCAGACAACAGAGTAGGCTCTAGAGGGGGGAAAGCTGTGTTTCCTCATCTTGTGGAGTATATCATCTAATAAGAAAACAGGCAAGAAAACATTAGTAACAAAATCGACGCTTTTTTTTTTTAAATCAACACTTTTTGAAGGGAAAATTCTAAAAAGCAGATGGAACCTCCTAAAACGGAGCATCGGTCCTGTCTGAATGAAGGTTGAGGGCAGGATTTTTGTTTGAGTTGACATGAAGAACAACAGCAATGTTTGGGAGAGATGATACCAGGTAAGAAAAAAAAATAAGATAAACTGTACCAGCAACCTCATAATTAAAACTGTTCAGCCTTAGATACTGCCCAGCGTTAGACAGCAAGTAGCTAAAAACTAATAAATCACTATGAGGATGATAACTTGGTGCTAACAGCAAACATCACTCCATAGTTTCATCATTACTTTCAAGATGGTTGAAACAAACACAGAACCTGAAAATGGCTGCAGAGTTCCCCAGCAGATGGCAAAAAACATCCAAGATAGAAGAAGAGATTGCAGACAATGAATAAATAGCATCTGGGCTCTAATTTCCTCCCTGATATAAAGTGAGTGATAAGAGATGTAGCATCCTCTCTCTCAACTTTGGTTGACATGTCAACAAAGCTAAGAGTTCAAAAAAGCTATTTCTAAAATCCTTTCAATGCTAATACTCTGAATGTCACAGACTATGCCAGATACTTTGAGAACTGAAGGAAAATATCTAGAACTTGGAGTTAGAGGGTTGAGACAGATTTCTGACCTCAGTGATGGCCATCCAGGGTGTTGTTAAGTTTGTGCTGAATGTCTTAGCAATGGATATACCTTCTTGGTCTAAGGTATTATATCCTCCTTAGAAATATCTTCAATGCATTCTTTTAAAGTTTTAAAAGATCTTTGAAGCAAAGGTTGGCAGATTTCTTCTCTCCACTTGTTAGGAAATGACAGGAAAACACTTGGATTGTGTGGATGGTTTCCAGTACTTTCATCAACGTGTGGCTGTAAGGCTGAGCCAGTATCACTTTGTTTCTATGCCAGTGATTGTCTAGAAGCTCTCATTTGTCAGGAACAATAGCCATTCTTTATTAAATAGCCTCTATTCCTTCTGAAAAAATTCCTCCAGCACATTCAGGATGAGAATTTAGTCTGTCCTGCTCTTAAAACCTAGAATCTTGCCCATCACAGTTCTTTATTTTAATGACTTTATATAAATGCCATTGAATCATTCATTCTTAGGATTGAGGAGCCAGGCTTAGACCACTGTTCACAAATGTACTTCTTGCCTGACTCTCAGAAAACTTGACCTGATTTGCTTTGTTTTCATGTAAAATCAAATGAGTATTTTGTTCCAGTCCTTAGTCAAAATGTGTATTCTTAAAAACCTCATTGGGTAAAGTTTAAGTATAGCCAAGGCAGAAAGTGGTCTGTCCTCTTCTGAAGTTAACTCCTTGCAAAAAATGTGATGGTAATAAAAAAAAGTGAAACAAAGTTTATGTACTTAGGGGTAGGGGGTTGTGGAGTGGGTAGGAGAAAGGCAAAAAATGAGCATTAAATTGTGTCATATACTGGTACAACTTTCCAATGTTGAGTGTGATCATGATGTGTATATACAATGTACCAATAAAGATAAAATTCTTTTTAAAAGTTAATGGGACATAATTCTTTTTTTTTTTTTTTTTGAGACAGGGTCTCGCTTTTGTAGTTCAGGCTGGCTCTGAGCTCACTATGGAGCCCAGGCAAGCCTCGAACTCAGTAATCCTCCTGTCTGCCTCCTGAGTGCTGGGATGACAGGCGTGAGCCACCATGCCCAGAACTGTGGTATGTGGTATTGATTGCTGGTGGGCATGAGTCTCCACGCCCAACAGTGTATGTGGTTACCAGGGATTGAACTCAGGACCTTGCGCTTGCAAGGCAGGTGCCGGAACCACTGAGCTAACCCTCTGGCCCTGGGACATAATTCTTAAAGAATGATCTATTAGACTAGACCAAGGAAGAAATCATGTCATATCAGGTGTGTGTTTGTTATGTGACACATATAATACTCTTGAATGTATTTACCCATTTAACTCATAACACCCTATTAACTAGATGTTGTTGTTATTGTTATTATCATCTTATTTTATTACTGGGCTAAATAGCAGGTCTAGGGTTGGTTCACATAGAGGATTCTGGGCTTTAATGATTACATTCAAAACACCAGTTTGTTTTGTCTCTCAAGTTACCTCTTGGTAAATGACTCCATATATCTGCCTGTTCTAACACTCAGTAATCTTTTATTAACAGTGCATGGCTGAGAATGTAGTTCGGTGGTTGTTCCTCCAAATTGTCATGCGTGGGGAAGGCAATAGGATTGTGGAAGTGCCATACTCTCATCAGTAGACTCACCTATTGAAGTGCTCAGTAGCTAAATGTGCTGTTAGAAGATACACTCATGGGGAGTGTAGTCTGAGAGAGTATATTCTAGACCCTAGCTCCCTCTCTATCTCTCTGTCCCCTCCCCCCACTTCCTGGATTCCATGCGTTGAGAATGTTTTCCTCTGTCATGATCCTCTGCCATCCTGTTTTTCTCTTAGGGCCTGTCAATCATAGATTGAAACCATCCATCAAAATAAACTTCCAAATGACATAAAAGTGACAAAGACAGATCTTGGTACCAAGAATGAGGTGATTGTTGTGATCATACCTAATTACATGGTTCTGAAATGTACCAATCAACCCAATTAATAGAAAAAAAATAGAAGTCTTTGGAACTGGTTTGCAGGAGTTTCAAATGTACTGGAGATGCTGGCTAGAGAAACTTTAGAATGTCATAAAGATTCTGCTTGGAGCTCAGAAGATCAGAATGTTAAAGATCAGAAGATAAGAATGCAGATAATAAAGGTCAGGTTCCAAAGATTTCAATGAGGAACAAGGACGCTGTTAGTACTTGAGTAGAGGCCATGTGTGTTATGCTGTGACAGAAAATTTGAGATTTTGCAGGGAGAGTGAAATTAAGGGTGGCAGTCTAATTAATCTGGTAGAGAAAATTTCAAGACCCTTTAGTGTTCATGTTGTGACATGGGCATTGTTGGCTGCTTTTAATTATACAGTGAAAATCAGGGGCAAATGACAGAGCTAAAGTTGAAGGCTTGAAGGTTCACCAGAAGGAAAGTATTTGCAAAACTGAGGAGAAGGACAACATGGTTGTTAAAAAGATTTGAATCTTTTAAAAGCCAAGTACTTTGCATCAAAACAATAGAAAAGATGGCTTGAAGGCATTTGAGCAATCAGCAAAGTCCCACTATTTGTAGGACCCAAACCTATAAAGTTTTCATTTGAAAAGAGAGCCTGTGAGACCCTTGCTGGAAAGCCACCTAGACAATAGGATATGCTTCACAATGCTCAGGAATTTAGGCACTCAGTGGCTTCTGAAGCCATGGTGCAAGGATGCCTGGCTACTGCATGACCTGGGAGCAGACCCTGGCATCATATACATGGTGTTGGTTTTTCAGGTATGTAGATGGCAAAAGCTATGGGGTCATAGAGTCTTCTACCCAGATTTCAAAAGAAGGCTCAGGCGGACAGCAGCTTGCCCCTGGGACAACAGTGTGTGAAGCTGTAAGAGTGAAGCCTGAAGCACAGTGAAGACCCGTGATGCGGATACCAGGAAAGTGAAACCACTGTTGAGGAAAGTTGCAGGTAGTGAACAGAACCCCAAGAAAGAGGCCTAAGGTCTGCAACCAGTAATACCATAGGGTTGTGCTGCCCAAGTTGTCTGGAGCTTGGGTCTTACCACAGCTTGCCCTACAGGTAGATACAGAGCTACAGGACTTAATGTTTGCCCTGCTGGGTGTTGGTTTTGCTTTGGTTCCATTCCTTTTCATTCCTCTATTTCTCCCTTTTGGAATGGAAATGTTTACCCTGTGGCATCATCTGTCAGCAATGTTTAACTTAAAAATATGTGTGAGGGCTCCCAGCTAAGAGTTCCCCTGAAGTCTCAAGAAAGGACTTAGACTTTTCAGCAGTTCTGGGACTGTTAAGAATTTTGTGAACCAAGAATTTAGCTTAGTGTCACCACACCAGCATTGCAAGCATAGGGTCCTGTGTTCAATCAGCAGTATCAGACCACCCCCCCAAAAAAGAAAATACTTTTTTAACTTGTAAATGGAAGAAATGTATTTTGCATAATGAAATAGAAACAAGTCTTTTCAGGTCCAAGGGCAGAATGTTATGATTTAGATTTAAAATATCCTCCAGAATTCTTATGTGTGTAGAAGGTGATTTGGTCATGTGGGTGCTATACCCTTCAATGGATTTAGCCACTGGGGTGTTTGGAAGCTGAATATACTGCTAGGAGATAGGACCTGGTTTGAGGTGTATCACTGGTAATGTGGCCTGGAAGGGTATATTCTAGTCCTTGGCTCCTCTCTTCTTTCTGTGTTTCCTGGCTGCCATGGATTGAGCACGTTTTCCTGTCCCATGCCCTCTCCCTTTTTGTTTGTGTCCTGGAGCCTGCTGATCATGGACTGAAACTGTGATCCAAAAGAAATCACTTTGTTGGAGGTGTCAGGTATTTTATCCTAGTCAAAGCAAAGTGACTAAGATAATGACATATCTTAGCATAAGGGAGAACCTAGTTTCAATCTCCAGTACCTTAGGGAAAAAAATTCATTACCACTTCAATTTCTATCTTGCACTTGATTATTCTCCGTGAGGATGAAACTTTGTATGTTTTGCCTCCAATTGTATCTTTACAGCTAGCTCCATATCTAGCTAGAGTGTTTGGTAAATATTTCTTAAGTAGAACTGGAAATGGCTTTTTTTGACCCTCAGAACTGAGTAAATAAAGGATAAACAGTTGCTAATGTCAGAGTTGGGCAACGGAATGGGGCCACCAGAAATTCTCCCTGGTGGTGAGAGCAACTGCATTCATCACTATTATACTCACAGATGTACTTAAGAAAAATTCTCAAAGACCTGGACCTTCTTCAGTTAATTCCATGCCACTTGTTTTTACTTCAAAAACCATGAAAATTCTCCTCCAGCAAATGCAGCCCATGAGTCTTCAGAATTTTCCTGGTAGATGGACAAACTTCTGCCCCCACTCTTCTGACTCCTTACCTCAGGATCTGTCTAGAACAATGACTAGATATAGTTATTCACAGGTTGATTGCCAACTCGCTTTGGTGTTGACACACTTAAAAGTGAAGAAGCAGGAGGACTCCTGGGAATCATCTGTATCTGTTGTATCTGCAGGCCAACTGAAACAGGTCATTCTCAGAGAATGGTAACCTAGCAACCACTCAAAACCTGAAGGCTTCCTACACAGGCAGCTTCTCCTTGGAGTTACTGATTCCCTTTCTAAAGCAGCCTGAAAATGGCTGAAGTGGTATTAAAGCTATAGATGCTGTGTGCATATGTGCATGCATGCACGCATGCATGTGTGTATGCATGTGTGCAGGGCATGGATCCTGTCTATTAAACCAGCCTTAACATCTCTCAACTAAAATCCATCAATGACTCCAAGGGTAAAATGTGAGCTAGATATTGCATCAAAAAATTTCTGTAAGGTATTATCATAGTAGTAGCAATATCAGAGAATTGATTGGAGAATAGTAACCCTGTTTAAGATTAACTAAGTTCTAGAAATAGATACAGTGCTGAGCTAACAAATACCATACTTTTTATTAAGTACGTAGCTACTGTCTGTGTCCTTGTTACAGATGAAAAAGCTAAACACCAAAACAAACTGAAATTCCTTTGAAACTGCTTTTCATTAAGCTCTACCCCAAATTTAGTGTCTTTGCCTATCCTCTGAGAAAACTTCAGTATCTACACTATGATTAAGACACTATCACTAAGATTCCCTGGTATATCAGTCAGTGGCACTAGAGAAACAGGTACAATAGAAGATATACAAACGCATATGAATTTACAAGATTGACTTATAACGGCCACCCACAGATTTGGACATGGAAGAGTGCAGAGGGCCTATCTTCACATTGGAGACCAAAGGATTCAATTAAAGGTTTGGAGCTCATTCTAGAGTCCCATGTGAGTCTATTTCAGGAGGTTGATGGGTCTATGACAGAAGGCTGAAGAGTCTATACTGGAAGGTAGAGGATCTGCTCTGGAAGCCAAGAGGTAATGTCCAAGGTGAAGGTGAAGACTAGAGCTGCTCAAAAAAACTAGAAGCAGATCTGTCCTTCATCACCCCTTTATATCATCAGGTGACAAACCACCCCAGGGTGAGTCTTCTGCACCCAAGGGTGTGCAATTGCTGAGCCAATTATATTGAGCTTCTCTTACTCAAGTTGACACAATCAATCCACCATCACAGCCACTCCTTGTCAATTTGACAACCAGACACATTTCTCTAAACCAGCGTCCAGGTACAAAGACAAGCTCATAATTATGCCTGACCTGTTGTAACTATCTGCATACAAGTAGAAACACACTAATCCCCTCCCCACAATAGAAGGTAAGTTTTCATTGGGTGATGTTTCCTTTTAACATTTCATAACTTGAACATTATAATATATATTTAACAATCCTTAAGAACCATTAGCAAGTCTATTAATATTATATTAGAATCATATTAGGAGAGAACTGCTACAATTGCAGTCTTCATTTCTGCAGCTGATCACTAGGTCTCAGCTGGTATTTAGGACTACATTTTTCTATTACCCATTTTGTGTTTCCTTGACCTTCAGGAAGCACCTCAGCAGGTCCTGACTCATTCCCTGATGGAGTGACCCATGCCTTCATTCTTGAGGATTCTGGATTATTTATCATCCTGCCTGATTAGGTTGTTGTACTTTCCAATTGAATTTAATAACAGGGCAATTTAACACTAAATAGCACCCTAAGGGATCTCCTGCACTTCAAGTATATTCTTCCTTTCCTCCCTTATGGAGTAAGAGTTCAACTTCCTCATAATAATCTGGGTCATTCACCCCCGACAACACTGTGACTCCCTTTTTAGCTTGTTTCCTCAGAGGCATGACAAGACCAAAATGGCCAGGGAGAAGTCTTAACTTCCAGTCCAACAGTATCACTGTTGTCCTTGCTGGTATAAGCCTTCTCCACTCTGGAACTAAGGCTTCTAAACCAGCAGAACATAAGGTTGCAAGAACAGGAAGCCAAAATTTTGCTAGGATCACTGGGGGTAATGGTGAGTGTTATCATTTCCACTTCTATACTTTAATTCATGGATCTGTGAATACTGGCTATGGGAGAGAAAATATCATATAGTAGACACTGATTCAAACCATATACAGTCTTTTGAAGGACCTCACCTGAACCCTGCAAGCCATCACCACCTGGCTGGCACTGCAACTGTGTCTTCACAGACCATTCCAACTTTCTGTTAATCCAGCTGTTCCTACATGGTAAGGAACGTGGTAAGACTGATGCATTCCATGATCACAAGCCCATTGCCTCACTTTGGTTGTAAAATATGTTCTTTGGTCAGAGGGAATGCTATGTAGATTTCCATGATGGTGAATAAAGCATTCTATTATTTCATGGTTGGTAGTTTTGGTGTAAGGAAGGAAAATCCAGAGTAAATGTTTATGCCAGTAAAGACAAAGTACAGTCTCTTCCAGGATGGAAGTTCTCCAATATAACCAACTTTCCCCCATGTCATAAATTGATCATCCTGGGAAATGGTCCCATTACTGGGGACTCGGTTCAGTGGCTGTAGCCAGATAGCTTCAGTAAGTGGGAGTCCTTGTTACTGAGTCTATTCATAACCTTCAACCCTGCCACCATGGCCACGTTGTTCATGACCCTTTTAGGCAATGACAGAAGTAGCTGAAGAAGGACACTGATCACTGTCTACAGAATGGGTCATTTTATCTACCTTATTATTAAGTCCTCTTCTGCTGGGGTCAACTTTTGGTGAACATTTACATGGGAAACAAACATTTTACATCCTTTGCTCACATGGATTGGTCTACACACATATCTCTTCCCTAAGAATCTTTGTTACCAATTTTTCAGTTATCTTAGCTACAGCCATGACTCAGTATACAGTTGCACATCTTGCCATTTTTCCTTCTAGTCAAAATATACTACCAGATGCACTGGCCATACTTCAGCCCACTGTGAAGTTTTCCCTTCACCGCAGTTCTTCATGCATATCCTGGAAAGGGGCCATAATGCTACAGCTGTCCACTTGCAGGTAGTACCCACATAACATACAGAACCATCCATAAGCCAGGTCCCAGAGTTCTCTTCCTCTGACAACTGACCACATGGAACATGCCCTGAAGCCACAGATGCATGCTGGGAAGCAGAGAGCAATATGGCCTTCTGCAACAGCCATGGGGATCTGGGCAATTTTTTCAGGTAATTTACTTGTACTCTCTGGACCTGATCTGGCTTGATCACATATATACCATTTTCATTTAATGATAGCCTGATGCTATGCATATCCAACCTTATGACTCAGTGGATCATCAGATAATACCCAGGTCATTATGGGCAACTTCAGTTGCATGGTGACCTGGTGTCCATGGTCAAATGTTCAGTTTCCATGCAGCCCAGCAGTAAGCCAACTTCTATTTTTCAAAGGGAGAGTAGCTGTTTGCAGATGATGGCAGAGCCGTGCTCCAAAATCTTAAAGGCCTCCACTGTGATTACATATGGGGACCTACCAGAGATTCCAAAAAGCATCTCTACCTGCCATTGACATTTCAGTTACCACTGAGTTTACTGGACATTTCATTTGACCATTTCATTTGGTTGCAGTGGCACAGCAGCCTGCATAGCAGCTTGGACCTGTTGCTGAGCCTTTTCTTGTTCTGGGGCCCACTCAAAACTAGCAGCTTTCTGAGTCACTTAGTAAATGTGCTACAGTAAGATACTGAAGTGTGGAATGTGTTGCATCCAAAATTCAAATAGGCCAATTAGGCATTGTACCTTTTTTTTTGGTTGTGAGGAAGCCAGATGTAGCACCTTTCTCTTATTTTAGTAGGGATATCTCTCTATATGTCATGCCACTTGACTCCTCAGTGAAATTTCATTGCGGTACAAGGACCTTGAATTTTCACTGGATTTACTTCCAATCCTCTGGCTCTCAAATGCTTTACTAAGAAATCCAGAGTGGTTGTTACCTCCTGTTCACTTGGCCCAATTAGCATAACATCATCAGTGTAGTGGACCAGTGTGATTCCTTGTAGGAGAGAAAGGTGGTAAAGATTCCTACAAATTAAATTGTGGCACAGGGCTGGAGAGTTAAACTAACCCCGAGGTAGAACAGTGAAGGTGTATTGCTGGCCTTACCAGCTGAAAAACAAATTTTCTTTTATGGTCCTCATAGATAGTATGGAGAAGGTATATGCCAAGACAACAGCTACAATAACCAATAATAGTTCAAACCAAGTAACAGGAGATGTGTTAATCTGCTCAAGCAAGGAAACCACATTTTTTACAGCAGCTGCAATTGGAGTCACCACCTGATATAGTTTCTGGTCATCTACCATCATTCTCACCCAACTCCTGCACAGCCCAAGTAGGACAGTTAAATGGAGATGCGGTGGGAACAACCACCACTGAATCCTTCAAGTTCTTAATGTTGACTCTTATCCTGAAATCCCTCAAGGAATTTGATACTGTCTCTGGTTTACTATTTTATGAGGCAAAGCCAACTCTAATGGCTTCCATTTGGCTCTGTAATCATAATAGCACTCACAGTACAGGTTAGGAAACAAGTGTGAAGGTTCTGCCAAGTACAAAGTGCATCTAGCCCAATTATACATTCTGAATCAGGGAAAATGACCACAGTATGGACTCAGGGATCTAATGGACCCACTGTGAGCCAGAGCTTTGGTAAAACCCTATCATTCACTTCATCTGTCTTACTAGAGGGCCAAAAAAATTTTCAGATGTCTTGGAATCAGTGTTAGTTCAGAACCAATGTCCAGGAGATCATCTGACCAATGTCAGATCATTTTCCTTGTCCCAGTATATGTCACTTAGGAAAAAGGCCTGAGGTCTCTCTGTGGAAGGATGGGAGAAAGACTGACGTTTGACTTTTTGGTGCATCAGGATACTTCTCCCAGGAGACCTAAGCCCCCTTTCATTAAGGGGCTCTGGGTCTATAAACTGGATTCAATCCAGGAAAGTGATTGAAGAGCCATGATTCCCTGTTAACAATTAGAATTCGATTTCTGTTCATTTGCCTTTAAATTTCAAAATTATATAAATCTAATAAAACTTTGTACCTTCCCATCTATTTCACTTTTAAGAACACCATGGCTGATCAGCCAGTGCCACAAGTCTACATGTATCAGACCTTTTTGGTCATTTTTCTGTTTTTGCTGTTTATTACAGTATGTGCACCCTGTTGTTGGGAACTACACACTGTACACTCTGCCACTCTGGGATCCAATCATGCTCCCTGCCCTTAAATTTACCAGTTGAGTAACCACAGCCCCCATTGTAAGGCCTGTCAGAGAAGAGGAACGGGCTCTTCTGAGACGCTGGGGCTCCCCTCACAAATCTGTTTCTCAAGGAGCTAGTGAAGGGTATGTTTTGATGATCATCTCAGTGTTGTGCCGTAAGTTTAATATGACAGATCGATTCCAGCAGTCACTTTTCCCTGGACCTCTGAATCTCCTTATCAACAGTCAAGTGGAATACTGGGCAGCTCGAACTCATTCTCAGTGGACCGTCTTTTGATCCTTACTTTTCCAGCCACCCACATAAACTATTAACTCTTTTCTCTACTCCATGAACTGCAACATTAAATTCAGAATCCCTGCTTCATAGGCCCATATCAGCAAACTCAGTGTGATCCAGCTGTATATTTTTGCCATCATTATCCCACACTCACAAAATCCATTTCCATTCTCATTCATTGGGCTTCTGCTTATAAGTTAGAAGACTTAAGAAGTTCCATGGGAGAATAGCAGACCTCTTCATTCATGGTCATACTGTGTACCTCACACCTTAGGACTGGTAATGGCCCAGTGGCAAAATCGGGTAAGAATGGGTACTGAGGAGTGTCAGTGTTATCATGCTTGGCCAACACAGGATTAGTTTTCTTAGGTCTACTAGAGGAACCCAGCACCACAGGAGCTGGGGAGAGGATCTGCCACTAAGGTTGGGGAAATCACCTCCTCTGGCAAAATAACTTCATTAGCACCTAGAAACTCAACATCTTCAGTTTTGTCAGGATTCCCCCCCCCCAAATGTTTCCATCCCACTTTTTGTGATCCCATTTATTTCTGATCAGTGCCCTCACTTTTGCTTCAGATAGCCTTCAAGGCTGAGTTTTAAACTTACCTTATAGTTCAGCCCATTGAATTATGAAGGCTCTTGTTTGAGTTTCTACAATTTTGGCCTTGTGGCTGAAATAAAGGAGATTTTCTTTCAGGACACATTTAGAAACTTAAATTTCTTATGTGTGTCTGGACTTATGTGTGTCTGGAATTTTGAATTCCTTACTCTCCTTTATTAATATGTCCTCACAGTCAGAAGACTTTGGATATCCTATGGATGTTTTGAGCTCATGGTTTTCTTTCATTAGTTTGCCTAGAGATATTAAAACCAACCAGCAAGCATTGTTGTTTCCCACTCTGACAAAAACATTCAAAACATTCATATATAGAGTAGCTAAGTTCCGTACATCTCACAAGTGATGAACTAGGATAATCAAATGGGTCACCACTGCATATTACCTTAAATAATTCATGCCAAGCACTATCGGTATACCCAACAGAATTAAAAGGAGAGACTATGCCACCTCTAGGTCTTATCAAGAAAGACCCCAGAGGGGGCCAGAGGGTTAGCTCAGTGGTTCCAGCGCCTGCCTTGCAAGCGGCAAGGTCCTGAGTTCGATCCCCGGTAGCCACATGTAATGCTGGGCGTGGAGACACGCCCACCAACAATCAACACCGCATACTACAATGCCAGACGTGGTGGCTCATGCCTGTAATCCCAGCACTTGGGAGGCAGAGATAGGAGGATTGCTGAGTTCGCGGCGGCTTGCCTGGGCACCATAGTGAGCTCAGGGCCAGCCTGAACTACAAAGCGAGACCCTGTCTCAAAAAGCAAAAAAAAAAAAAAAAAAAAAAAAAAAAAAAAAAAAAAAAAAAAAAAAAAAAAAAAAAAAAAAAAAAAAAAAAAAAAAAAAAAAAAAAAGAAAGACCTCAGGAACTCCTAAAGCCATTAAAGAATTTCATCTTTATAATTCTGCTAATCTAGAGCCACTCCTTGTACCAAAATCTGTATCAGATGAAATTCAGCATGTTCAAGGTGCTATTAAATAAAGTGGAGAAGAGGGGTTGAAGGAAAGGTAGAGGAATGGGGAAAGGTAAGATTCAAATATATCAGGTGCAGGTATAAATTCCTTATGATGAATTTAATCATTATGTGTATCTAAAATGTACTGATAATTATTTTTTTAAAAAATTTATATCAGTCAGTGGAAGAAGTATGTGCTTGCTCAATTCTCATAGTCCCACTTGGTATTTTTTATTCACATACACATATGCACACACCCACACTCATATAGAAACATAAGATATTAATAGAGGCATATTTTGCATATATTTTAAGCACCAATCAGAATAGTTATGCAATGGGGTGGGGAAACCCTTAAAACCAGACACATGAAGGAATATGAAAAAGAGGGAAAGGTGACTTTATAGTTACATGCAACCCCGTAAAAGACTCCTCTTTGACCTGGTATAGTCAACCTTGCAGGAAGCACTGCAGTCAGTCATAGCTTCAGGCACCTCTGGGACATGCTGCTGCCAACCACAAACAGTGAGGGAAACTCAGCCAAAGTGCCAGCCAAGTCAGTCTACACCAGTGTTTGGCAAGAGAAACCAGGAATGGAAATCTGCCAATCTACATGAAGCAATGAATCCTGTTCTCTTTGAATCCCAGCTTCATGTCTTTTATTGCCTTGTGGTTCATCTGTTACAATAAGAGTGTAAGGAGATATAAGAACTCAAGTCCAGATAAAGGACAGATCTCAAAACCAAAGATCATTTTCCCAGTTGGTCTGGGGTTCAGAAGTGGTGCTAGCAGAAGAGCCACACATCTCTGACCTCAAGGGAGGCCCAGCAGATGGGTAGAAAGATTGATTTTCACCATCTGGGTAATGCATGAGAGGAAAACTGGTAATTAGCTATACCCACTCTTTGTCAAACAGCCTATGTTATATCTACCCAACATCACCCGTGACTGAGGCCTATTTTAGTTTGTCAACAGCTTAAAAGAACAATGAGAAAATTCTTAATTGGGGCTTTTCTGTGCTTCCCTTATGAAAAGTAAATACAAGATATGTTAAAGGAAGGTGTTGTCACTCGTTTACAAGCCATGGGTAAACCATGTGCTGTCTCAGTCAGGCCATATGGAAGGACAAGCATATTTTTATATGCCTGAAATCCTTGGTATCCCAGTTCTCTTCACAACAAACAGTTTATATAAAAACAAATGAACTACTGGGAGATGATTGGTTTTGTGGAATGGAGTGTAAACATTTTCTGTTTCATACACATATTAATTGCTTTCCACAGAAGAAGGAGTCACAGGTTGGAACAATCATTACTAGACTATCTAGTGAGATGTATAGAAAATTAGATTATGGACTATAAAATGATGTACAAATGTATGTAGGTGGTATTTATAGAGATAATAGGCACTATCCTACACACTCCTCCTCCCCTCTCTCTGTGATTACACAGACTTTACTTAACAGCACAAACACGTGTGTGTGTGGGCATTCCGAGATGACATAAGGGAAGCTGCTCTTCTGCTGTTGTTAGTTCCTCATTGGCCCTCTTCCACTCTGTAAGGTTCTTTCTCTTTCTCCCCATACCTACATAGAGATCATAGGCTTTCCCTAGCAGCTCCAAAGTCCTCTTTCACATTGGATCCTCCCATCTCCTTTCTCCCTTTGCCCAGTCTATATCTTTCTTTAAAATTAATTTTATTGGTACATTTTATCCATACATTATGATGACATTCAACGTTGAGAATTTTTACCTGTACATGACACATCTTGACTCTCATTTTTTCCCATTCCCTGTCCTCCCTATAATCCTCCAACCCCTATGCACATAAACTGTGTTTCCTTCATTTTTCACCAATAAATTTCTATTTTTTTCTGAGACAGGGTCTCGCTGTGTAGTTCAGACTGACCCTGAGCTCAGTATGTAGCCATGGCAAGCCTTGAGCTCAGTAGTCCTACTGCCTTTGCCTCCGACGTGCTGGGAACCAATAAACTTTTGCTTTCCCTTCTTTACCTTCCCATACCCATTCTTTCTGTCCTTTTTTGAACATTTTCTTTCTATTTCACAATACATATCATACATTTTCGAATTCATTTACACCTTCAGTGTCTCATATGAGAGAAATGATACAGTTTTTACACAATTGTGTGCTATTTACTTCACTTATGAGTATGTCCTTAGGTATATCCATTTGAGTATAAATAAGTCAAATTTATCATTCTTTATTACTGAGTAGAACTCCATTTTACTTAAAAAAATCTTTATCCAGTAACCAGTGATGGGCATTTGGGCTGTTTTCAAATTAGATATTACAAATGAGCTGCTATAAACATGGTACATCTATATTGCTGTGAAATGATTCTTTTAATTCTTTCATGTATATACCTAGCAGAGGAAGAACAGAATCAAATGGAACCTCTAATCTTAGATCTTTAAGGAATCTCCACATTGATCATAATGGTTGCAGAAGCCTACATTCCCACCAAAGTGGACAAGGGTTCCTTTCTCCCCACAGCCTTGCCAGCATATGCTGTTGGGTGATTTCATGACATCAGCCCTTCTTTATGGAATGAGATGAAATCTCAGTGTTGTTTTCATTTGCATCTCTCCACTGATCAGTAATGTTGATCATTTCTTCATATGTTTCTTAGCTGCCATTACTTCATCTGAAAATTGTTTAATTCAGATGCTCATTTTGAAATTGGTTCTTTAAGTTAAGGGGGGCTGATTCTTTTAAGTTCCTTATATACTCTAGATAGTAGTCCTTTGAGAAGCTGCTGGTAAAATTTTTTCCCATATTTTTGGTTGTCTTCTCGCTTTGTTGGTGGTTTCTCTTGCTATGCAGAAGCTTATTAATAAGGTGAGATCTCAGTTGTTCACTACTTCTGCTAGTTTCCATGCTGCTGAGGTCCTGTTCATAGTCTATCCCTATCCCAGTGTTACCTAGAGTTCTACCTCACCTATCTTCCAGCGGGTTTAGTATTTCTGTTTTAATATCTAGTTTTCTAATCCACTTTGATTTTAGTTTAGTACACAGTGAAAGAGATAGATCTACCTTTAATCTTTGTCAATTGAAACCAAATTATTCCACCACCATTTATTAAACTGTCTATGTTTTCTCCGTTGAGAATTTTGGCTCCTTTGTCAAAGATAATGTGACCTAGCATGTCTGGAGTTGTTTCTGGATCTTTTGATCTATTCCACTGATACTTTGGTCTCTTATTTTGCCAGTACCATACAGTTTTGATTACAGTTGAGGGTTGTGATACCCCTGCCATGTCCTTGGTGCCTAAAATTGCTTTTGCTCTTCTGGGTCTCTTGTGGTTCCAGATGAATTTTTATCTGTGAAATATGCTGTTGGAATTTCAATCAGGATTGCATTGACTCTATAGAGTAGTTTTGGCAGTATGGCCATTTTGATGGTACTGGCTGTTCTTACCCAGAGACAAGGGATGTTTTTCCATTTTCTGATAACCTCTTTGATCTCCCTTTTCAGAATGCTGTAGTTTTTGTAGTAGAAGTCTTTGACCTCCTTTGCTAGATTGACTTTTAGATATTTCATTTTCTTGGATGTTACTGTGAAAGGAGTTGATTCCGCAATTTTTCTCCCAATGAATCTGTTGTTGGTGTATATAAAGGCTATTGATTTTTGAGTGTTGACCTTGTATCAACCTATGCTACAAAATCTGGCAGTTAACTCTAGCAATCTTTTGGCAGGATCTCTTTTTAGGATCTTCTATATAGAATATCATTTCTCAGCAAATAATGACATTTCAACTTCTTCCTTTCCTATCTTTATTCCTTTTATTTCTTTCTCTTGCCTAATTGCTATGGCTAATATTTCCAGGACTATGTTGAATAGGAGTAGTGATCATGGACATCCTTGCCTTGTTCCTGATCTTACTGTGAAAGGTTTCAGTTTTTGACCATTTAGTATGATGGTGGTTGTTAGTTTCTCCTACATAGTTTTTATCAGGTTGAAATAATGGCCATTTATTCCAATATTCTGTAGGGTTTTCATCATGAATGGTGTTGGATTTTGTTGAATGCTTTTTCTGGATCTATTGAGATGATCATGTAATTTTTGTCCTTGAGTCTGTTAAACTAATGTATTACATTTACTGATTTATCTATGTTGCACCCTCTTTGCATCCCTGAGGTGAATCTAACTTGGTCAGAGTGTATGATCTTATTGATAATTCTCTGTATTCTGTTTGCCAGCATCTTATTGAGGATTTTTGCATCTATGTTCATCAGGGAGATAAACCTATAGTCCTTTTTTTCTGGTTGGACCTTTCTTTACTTTTGGAATCAGTGTAATGGTTGTTTCCAGGAATGGATTTGGAAGTATTGCTTCCTTTCAGATTTCATTAAAGAGTTTGAAAAGTGAGGCATTAACTCCTCTAAAAATCTTGTAATATTCAGCATTGAAGCAATCAGGGCCAGGAATTTTCTATTTTGATAGGTTTTTAATTACATTTTTAATTTCAGATTGATAATGGGGTATTTAGCATTTTTATATCTTCTTTGTTCAATTTTGATGTTCATTTGTATCTTGGAATCTATTTTTTATGTGTTTTCCATTTTATTGGAGTACAGGTTCTCAAAGTAGGTGTTTATTATCTTCTGCATTTCTGCTGGATCTGCAGTGATCCACCCCCTCACTCCTGATTACATGGATCTGAGCCTTTTCTTTCCTTTTTTGATAAGATTGGCTATGGGTTTGTCAGTTTTATTTATTCTTTCAAAAAAAACAAATCTTCAATTCATTGATGTTTTGGTATCATACTATTAGACTCCACTGCATTAATTTCTACTCTAATCCTCATAATTTCCTCCCTTGTATGAGCTTTGGGTTTGACTTGCTCCTCTTTTGCTAGTAGTTTGAGGTTCAGCATTAAGTTGTTTATTTGAGCTCACTGTTTTCCTACTGTTGGCATTTATTACTATGAATTTCCCTTGTAGAACTGCTTTCATTGTGTCACTAGATTCCTGTATTAGCAATTATATTGTATCAGCATTATTATATAATTGTAGAGACTGCTTAAATTCTTCTTTAATTTGTCCTGAACCCACTGGTTGCTCAGGAAAGTGTTATTCAATTTCCATGTGTTTGAGAGGGTCTTGGAATTTCTTTTATCACTGATCTCCAATTTCATGGTACTATGGTCTGACAGTATACGAAGAATAACTTCAATTTCTTTACATTTAGTTAAACATGCTCTATGAAGTAGCATGTGGTCTATTTTGGAGAATGATCCATGACAGCTGAGAAGAATGTATATTCTGATTGTGTAGGATAAAATACTATGTAGACAACTATTAAGTCCACTTTTCAAAAGTTTGGTTCAATTCAAGTATTTCATTATTGATTTTTTTATTCAGTTGATCTATTTGTGACAGTGGGTTATTGAGGTGCCCTTCTATTTTTTTTAAATTGAATTCTTTGTTGATACATTTTATAGACAGCTCACAATCACACTTAACATTGGGAAATTTGTACCAGTATATGACACAAGTTAATTCTCATTTTTACCCATATCTACCCACCCTACACCCCCCACCGCCTATATACATGTGGTTTTTCTTTTCAAATCATATTTATTCCTTCCCCTCATTACTTTCCCCTACCACATTTGCTCTGAATATTTCCTATTTCATAAAATCTATCATATATTCTAGAACTCATTTCCTACTACTATTGTATTAGCACTTGTCTAATTTTTCATATCCATTAATATTTATTTTTTGTGGTTGGGTGTACTAGAATTTGATGCATACGTATTTATTTATGTCATCTCTTCCTCTTAGATTGTTCCCTGTATGAGAATGTAGTGTCTTTCTTTGTCTCTCTTAATTAGTTTTGGTTTGATATCTACTTTGTCTACAGATAAAATAGTCAGTCCTACCTTTTTCAGTTTCTTGTCATATGGAGAATTGTTTTCCATCCTTTAATTTCCAGTCTATGGATTTCTTTCCAAATTAGGTGTGTTCCTCATATACAGCATACTTTGGTGCTCACTCCTTAATCCATGCTGCCAGTCTGTGTCTTAATTGGTGGATTGAGGTCAATGATATTAATGGTTAAACTGATATACACTGAATTACCCCTATAATGATGTTTTCCTTTTGTTGGCTTTTCCCTCTTTTCATTCAGTTTCTTGCCTCCCCCAATGAGTTCATTCTGCTGAGTTTTATGGAATTGTGACACTCATTATCTTTTTCTAGGATATTGTTAAGAATTTTTTGGACTGCAGGTTTTGTATTCATGAAGTTTCTCAGGTGTTCTTTGTCATGGAAATACTTTATTTCCCCCTAAACTTTGAAAGATAGTTTCACAGGATACATCAATCTAGGTTGGAGTTTGTTTCCTTTTAGGGCTTGAAATACTTCATTCCAGGGTTTCTTTGACATGCTTATTTGCACTGAAAAATTTGCTGTAATTCTACTGTGCTTTCCTTTGAATGTGCTTTCTTTCTTTTCTGTAACTGCTTTCAATATTTCATTCTTCTGTTGGGTTCCTGAAATCTTGATGATTACATACTTAGGTGTAGAATTTTTTTAGATCATGACCATTTGGAGTCCTATGTGCCTTACTTATCTGTATGTTAAGTTCTCCTTTCCTTGTGAAGTTTTCTACCATTACACCTGTAAACAGTTTTTTAAAATATCTTTTGCATTATCTCCTGTTTCTTCACTGACTCCAGTCAGTCTTAAGTTATTCTTTTTTTGCATCATCTAGCAGCTGCTGGATTGTGCCCAAACTATATCTTATTTGCGGTAGCTTTTCTAGATGGACTCTTAGTTAACTGTGTCTTTGCTCACTAGTAGCAAAGACCAATGGTCAAAGAGAAGGTCCTGTTGCACATAAGAGGGAATAAGGGGTAGAACAACATCAGGCTTCTGCCAGGCATGAGAGTGAAGACTTTGACTTCCTTCAAACTGTTCATTGTTTGCATGTCATGATAAGTTGTCTCCTAACTCTAGTTTCTCATTTTGTCCACATTTGTTAAGCCCTAGCTGCTGATTCAGGAAAAGTTATGTGATGTTTCCTAATTCATCAAATAGGAACATAGATGTTATTTGTTTCATAACATCACTCTGAATATTGAAGAGACAGTCTTATAAAATGCTCAGACATTACTTGACATGACACATACTTAGTACTCAATAAGTATTAGCCATTTTGGCCCTATGTTTATGTTAAATATGGATATAAAATCTGCTGCTTTCCTAACTTCTGAGATGAAATGCATGTTTACAAGCAAGTAGGTGAGAGAAGTTGCTCATTTCAACGTTTCAAAGTCAAGTGAGACCCTAAGTACTTCTCATAAGTCATCAGTTTCCACATTACAATCTGAAGATCACAACAACAGCAGCTACCACTTGTAAAATTTTAAAATTCTATATGCATTTTATTCTTACTAACATCAGTAGAAAGAGCTTAGGCACTTGTAAGCAAATGTGAGTTCCTCTGATTCTTCCTGAGTGATAGGGTGACAGGGTTTAGAGAACCATGACTCAGGACCTTCAGTATCATGCCCAGAGGTATTGAAGAAAGATGTCAACATCACTTTTCAGCACCCTACTCTGGGATGTTTGTAGAAGATCCATATATTCCATATTCATTCCCAAAGTCATCTCTAAAACACACTTTCCTGGTTGAACTTAGCTAGAAGCTTCTGAGCAAAACCAGTCAACAGTATGAATAATCCCAAACTCATGTCCAGCTTTTTGGTAGAGTATTCTGGGTTATATACAATATAGTTAATATTTGGCTAAATATGAACTTCCATTTCCTTTGAAGAGGTGGGGATGAATCCTTACAAATAAATATGTGAACAGCAAAGAAATAACAAAAAGTAAGGAAAAGTAAGTCATTCTTAAGTGCTCAATTTCTGCCAAGGAGAAGAATGTCTCAGCATGTTCTCTATATAGTCACATCATTTTTTTATATTCCTCTGAATTTTTATACTATTTCATTTGCCACAAACCTTAAGCAGACCTCTTATCTGGCATTTTTTCCCCAGCCTCTACCCAGAAACTAGATATAATGTTGCTAACTGTTCAGTCATTTTAAATTTAATCTGATGTATTGTGTGTTTTTGTGCATCCCTTCAGCAAATGTTGCAAAGCTTTTGGGGAAAAATACTCGGTTATATCGACAGCATGCCTCCCTTTACCTTCCTGCTTTTCTCCCTAGGACAGGGTCCACTTATGTAATGGGAAGAGGGACCCTCCATATCATTCAAAGGAGAGAACCTGTTGGTCTCATGCTGTCCTTGAATCTGCATAGTCTATGTCTCCCATCCTCAGGTGATGTTCTTCTCTTTCATGGCTTCCAGACTGTGACCAACTTATGTCATGACTTGTTCTCTCTGCAGTCCAACAGGCCTCTGAGGACTCCCTGGATAAAGTGGCCTGTCCTCGAGTCCACCGATCTGCAAACCTCTCAGCCTTGGCAACTCTAGTTCAGCCCTGAACCTGCTACAGCACTACTTTGCCTGCCATAGCAGACTGACAAGAGAGTCTGCTGGCTACTAACTGAGGATTCATAGCCTATCAGTAGTGACAGCACTCTGGGTTGACCTCAAGGCTCCCCTCCATTTGATCCTCTGACCTGAGTTGTCATGTCCTTCCATCAGGCTAACACTGGCAGAGGGATAGCCTAAGAGGCCACCTAGTTCCTGAGTTGTGAGTGTTATTATCTCTTAGCTAGCTTGCCTATTATCCCTTCAGGCTCCAACTGTGAGATTTTATGCCATTAGCTTCTAGGCCTCATAATTTTGTTGTCAAAAATCGAAGACCTATCCTCTCTTTCCTGGGGGGGAAACTATGATCTCAACTTCTCAAGCATGAATATTGACAAAAGGTGGATTGGAACAATGGTGTAAGGCATGTACCAAGTTTTCACAATATGTTTTTGAGGACTATAACTGTGTTGCAGAATCCTAATTAATGTGAAAGAAGTTAGACATTATCTCTAGATTGCTCTTTGCAAACCTCTGTAATATTTGTCACACCCTTCCCTATCTCTGTATACAGATGTGTATCTTGAGCCAAATAAGACCAAAAAAAGAAATTCAGGTAGGCAGAAAGAGGGGAGAGGGAGAGAGAGAGACTAATAAAATTTAGATAGCATCACTGTTATATATGTAACCCTATTCCCTACCCTTTCATGTACTATATATTAATTTCCATACATGATGTCCCTAAATATTTTAAGAGAGTGTTCTCTCAGCAGAAGCTGAGCACCCATTTCACAGTCATGAAAACACTTGTATGTTATTTGCATTCATCGCATGCCTCAGGCCCTTGACCAAGCACTGGAATCCTTTATCTTCTCTTCACAGTTTGATATTTTTTAGTTTATTTTTATCTTTATTGGTACATTGTATATACACATCATGATCACACTCAATATAGGGAATTTGTACCAGTATATGACATGATTTAGTTCTCTTTTTTTCCCATTCCCCTACCCAAGCCCCACCACCCAATCCCTGCCACAGCTTGATGTTTTCCAAATGGAGGGAGGAAGTGTCATCATTGGTTCCAATGCTATAAAATAAAAATCTGATAAAACTCCTTTAATATTTGCTAGCACAGAGCACTGTGGCATGAACAAGAGTTTGATGCAATGTAATTGAATTGTATGAGTCAAGCAAAAAAAAAAAAAAAGGCAACAAGCTCTCCATGCAGCTGCAGATGCTGGAAAGAAAATTCCCTAGGGAAGGCAGCACCAAATTCTTAGAGATACAGGGTTCTACCTTAGTCAGTGCCTACTTGAATCTTAGCAGTTGACTAAATAATTTGAGAAAATCAACAATATTCAGCAAAGCCTATGGATGCCTACAGTTATAATCAAACCACAAAAGAGAGAAGTCATTTGAAATATGAGGTTCATTTTCATGAACAAAGCAAATCGAGATAACACGGACCACAAAGCCAATTGGGAAATTCATGGCAGAGCTCTGCTTGGTACAGGTGGTTTAGGACAGTGGTACCCACTAGCTTTCAGATCATTTTCAGAAACAGCTATTTGTGTCATGTTAATCGCTCACCCTATAATCAAGTATATTGATCCATGGCCCCATAATTGTCTCCTGTCTTTCTGTGCTTCATTTCCTCCAAGAAAAAATAATCACAATGAATGATGCCTTTTCCAAATGGTAAGTGGGAGTATATGAGTGGGACATAATATATGAGTTCATGTGTGTGCGCTAAAATCCCTGTCCATGGATGGTCTAGTTGCAGTTTTCTTATATTCCTAATGTGCAGGCAGAGATTATTCTCATAGGAAGCAGTCTTTAATGCTCATCAGAAGGAGCTGGGAAGCAAAAAACATTCTTGCTCTGCCTTAGATTTACTTTGATTCTGCTATTTCTGTGTTTTTATATAGTAGATCCTATTTGTAGTTGACCTCAAGACCGCTTATCAATGAGAACATGTCAGAACAATTAGCCAATCAGCATAAATGTACCTATAAAGTTAATAAAGGAAATAAAAGAAAGTTCTATAAACACATTTTTAAAGTATTTGGGAAGGCATGAAAGCTGCTGCAGGTTGAAATCCTGAGAGTAGCTATTTATTTTTCTCTTCAGTTCAGCATATTTTTCTTTTCTTCCACCTTTATACATTTTCTTTGAGTTTTTAAAGACAAGCTCTTGCTCAGGTAGACCTCAAATTCACGGCAATCTTCTTGCCTCAGTTTCCCAATTACTGGGATTGCAGGCATGTGCCCCTGGCATCAGCATGTTTTTCAACTCAAGAAGGGAGCTGTAAACCTTCGTCAGCTAAGCCAGCTCCTTTTTCATGGACTGATGAGGCAATTGGGAGAAAGTGGGGAGGCCTCACTTTTTTTTTTTGCTTTTTGGAGACAGGGCCTCGCTTTGTAGTTCAGGCTGGCCCTGAGCTCACCAAGGTGCCCAGGCAAGCCGCCGCGAACTCAGCAATCCTCCTGTCTCTGCCTCCCGAGTGCTGGGATTACAGGCGTGAGCCACCACGCCCAGCATTATATGTGGTTACTGGGGATTGAACTCAGGTCCTTGCGCCTGCAAGGCAGGCGTCGGAACCACTGAGCTAACCCTCCGGCCCCCAGGCCTCACATTTTTTTAAATTGAATTCTTTATTGGTACAATTTATATACATCTCACAATCACATATAACATTGGGGAATTTGTACCAATATAAGACACAAGCTAGTTCTCATTTTCACCCATATCCACACCCACCCACACCTCCCCACCCCCTATATACATGCTCTTTTATTTTCTTTCAGAATCATATTTATTCCTTCCCCTCATTACATTTCCGCACCAAATTTCCTATGGAAATTTCCCATTCTACAAAAACTGCCATACTTTCTAGAGCTCATTTGCATCTACAGGTGTTCATATCAAAGAGATCCGGTATTTGCCTGTGATCTATATTTCACTTATTAATATGTCCTCCAGGTGTCTCCATTTGCACATAAATGAATGAATCTTGTCATTCTTTATGACAGAATAATACTCCATTTTATTTTTTTAAAAACCACACATCTTCTTTATCCACTCTCCAGTTGCTGGGCAGTTGGGTTGTTTCCAAGATTGATCTATCACATTCTGAGCTGCTATGAACAAGGGTGTACATCTGTCTTTCCAATGCGATTTTTAAAATTCTTTTGGGTATATTCCTAGCAGGGGATAGCAGGGTCAAATGGGATCCCTAGTCCTAGTTTTCTGAGAAATCTCCACACAGATCTCCACAATGGTTGCACAAGTCTGCAATCCCACCAACAGTAGAGAAGAGTTCCTTTCTCTCCACAGCCTCACCAGCATTTACTTTTGGTTGATTTTGTAATAGCAGCCATTCTTTGTAGAGTGAGATGAAATCTGATCGTCATTTTCATTTGCATCTCTTGAATGACCAGTGATGTTGAACATTTCTTCATATGCTTCTTGGCTGCTTTGACTTGTGCCTCTGACAAGTGTCTGTTCATTTCAGATGCCCATTTTTGAATTGGGTCTTTAAACTTGGGGAAGCTGATCTGTTTAAGTTCTTTATATATTCTAGATAATAGCCCTTTGTCTGATAAATAGCTAGTAAAGATTTTTTTTCCCAGGTTGTTGGTTGTCTTTTAGCAGTGCCAGTGACTTCTTTTGCTGTGCAGAAACTTTTCAGTAGGATGAGATCCCATTTGTTGATTCTTTCTACAAGTTCTTGTGCTATAGAGGTTTTATTAATAAAGTCTCTGCCTAAGCCAATGTCTCCAAAAGTTTTGCCTAACCTGTTTCCCAGCAGGTTTATTGTTTCTGTTTTAATGTTCAAGTTTCGTATCCTTTATGAATTTAGTTTTGTGCATAGTGAAAGAGATAGGTCTAGCTTTAGTTTTTGGCAGGTTAAAGCCCAGTTTTTCCAGCACCATTTGTTAAAGAGGCTGTCTTTCTTCCATTGGAGAAGCTTGGCTCATTTGTCAAAGATAAGGTGGCTTAGTGTATCCGGGGTTGTTTCTGGATTTTCTAATCTATTCCACTGGTCCTGGGGTCTGTTTCTTTGCCAGTACCATGCAGTTTTTATCACAGTGGGTTTATAGTAGAGTTTCAAATTGGGGACTGTAATACCCCCTGCCATGCTGTGGTTGCTTAGAACCTCGCATTTTTGATAAGCTTGATTTTCCATATTTGTGGATTCCAGATGAGATCTTCTTTCCAAGAGACTGACACAAAAGTTTACACATCCTGCCTTTCAGATGTTCCAGGAAAGTGAAAGAGTCAACTAGCTGCTTCCCTGCTTGTTCTCAGTGATGCAGCGAATGTACACTCTTGAATTCCTGTGGCAAGTGCAGGACACCTTCCAACCCTGGCTGCCAGTCATGAGGATATGCAAATTTTATACTCTGTTTCAGACAGACTCTTTCTAGAAATAAAAACAGGAACCATTTTTTCTATTCCCGTGTGTGTGTGTGTGCATGTGCGTGCGCGCACGTGTACCAGGAATTGAACTGAGGACCTTGCTTTAACCCAGGCAGGCACAGTACCATTGACTTAATTCTCCAGCTACTGGGAATAAATGTTTTTAAAACCATTAAATGATTGCTTACTTGGTTGCAATTGTAACTCATTTAATACTTAGAAAAAAGGCTAAATTTTGACCATTTAGAATGATGCTGACTGTTGGTTTCTCATAAATAGCTTTTACTTAGTTTGAAATAAAATCCACCTATTCTGATTTTCTGTAAGGTTTTGATCATGAATGGGTGTTAGATTTTGTCAAACCCTTTTTCTACAACTATGGAGATGATCATATGGTTTTTGTCTTTGAGTTTGTTATAACAGTGTATTATTTTTATTGACTTACATATGTTGAACCATCCTTGCATCTCTGGGATGAATCCAACTTGATCAGGGTGCATGATCTTGGTGATTCTCTATATTGTGTTTGCCAGAATTAAAAGATTCATATCACGATCACATATGTGCACCCATGTTCATAGCAGCTCAGTTATAGCTAAATCTTGGAAACAACCCAAATGTCCATCAACTGGAGACTGGATAAAGATGTGTGTAGTTTTTTTTTTTTTTTAACAAAATGGAGTTTTACTCTGCCATAAAAAATTATAAGTTTGAATCATTTATACTCAAATAGACATACCTTGAGGATATACTCACAAGTGAAATAAATAGGTCACAGATGTGTAAATCCCATATCTTTTTCTGATATGGGAATCTGAAAATGTAATTGAGTTCTAGAATGTATGATAGACATTGTCAAATAGAAAATATTTAAAGGGAAATGGGGAGTAGGGGTAACAAGGGGAAATTAAAAAATGTGATGGTAAAAAGGAAACATAGCATATGTATACAGGGGGCGGGAGATTGTAGGGTGGGTAGGGGAATGAGAAAAAATGAAAATTAATTCATGTCATATACTGATACAAATTCTCAATGTTGAGTGTGATCATGGTGTGTATATAAAGTGTGCCAATAAATAATTCAATTTTTTAAAAAAGAAAAAGGCTAAATATAAGTATTTTCATGTCCTCATTTTCCAGTTAAGAAAACTGAGTCAGAGCAGGCTTAACTTACTGGATCAAAGGTCTGCAGCTAATCTGAGGCTTTGTTTGGATTATCCTGTGTATCTACTCTGCCATGCTGTCTGTCACACAGTATTGTCTTCTGCTCACTATTGGAGCAGACTGCCTCTTCCAGTGGAAACAGGAAGTTGCGTTGATTGAAGTAGGCAATTAAATATTAGTACTGTAATTTGTATTTCTCTAATTCATAATGTCTATCACTTACCCAGATTAATGGCTCTATTGCAACTATTTCTAGTGAAGAGAAAGGAGTCAAAGAAGGTTAAATGTTATATTCATGAATATCTTTATGTGTACATATATATATATATATATATATACACACCCATATATTTACTGTCTGAATATACATATTACATATGATAAAAATTGTCAGAATAAATGAAAAAGCATGTTTAGATGGAAGCTCAGCCCCATGAGTTACAACATTTAACAACCAGACCTACTCTCAGCTTCTACTATTCTTTTTTGTAGGATCAGGTCATATGCCATCAATTTCATTAAGTTTGAATTTTCCAAGTTTCAGTTGGCTGTCATACTGTGTCAGAAACTCCTGCTATGAAGTCAAGCTTGAAGAAACACATCAATAGAGAAGCTGGTAAAGTTGTGCACATTTACTGAACTCCACTCTCTCCAAGTGGGGCATACCATGTCTTCTAAATTCTCTCATTCTCATGGTACTCTTGTGCTGAATAGATGGGAAATGCAACAACCAGCAGCTCAAGAAATGTGTCTAGGATGACAGTGTGAGCCTCTCTCATGACATCTTTACCACAGCTCTTTGTAACTGCAAAATAGATTTGCTGGTTTGTTTTCAATTCTTTCTTCTCCCATCTAGTATCAGCAAAGGAACGAGAGCAGAGGAAAATACAAAGAAAGAACTAAATGGGGCCTTCCCAAATATGGTTGGGTCATGTACACCAGAATCACTTTATCTGTCTACTAAAATCTCAGGTTCCTAGTCCCCTCCCAAGACTTAAGGAATCAGATTCTCTGGAGAAAGCCCAGAAATCTGAATTTTAATAGACTTCTGAGATGATTTCTAGGTCCTCTAAAATTTTCTATTAAGAAAGTCAATAAGTTCTGTATTTTAGCCCTGAATTAATTAATGCAAAATTTAAAAACTGACTGGAGATACTGATCATGCCAAGTTGTCACAACGTTTTTTGTGTTTTTCAAAAATAACGACTTAGGGCCAGAGGGTTAGCTCAGTGGTTCCGGCGCCTGCCTCACAGGCGCAAGGTCCTGAGTTCGATCCCCGGTAACCACATATAATGCTGGGCGTGGAGACTCACGCCCACCAACAATCAACACCGCATACCACAATGCCAGGCGTGGTGGCTCACGCCTGTAATCCCAGCACTTGGGAGGCAGAGACAGGAGGATTGCTGAGTTCGCGGTGGCTTGCCTGAGCTCCATAGTGAGCTCAGGGCCAGCCTGAACTACAAAGCGAGACCCTGTCTCAAATAATAATAATAATAATAATAATAATAATAATAATAATAATAATAATAATGATTTAGTTTGATAAAATGATGCATGCTTAAAATTTTAATTTAAGTGAAAAAAAGTTAATCTCATTGAAGCTGAGGGTAGAATAGTATTTACCAGGTACTGAGGAGAGTAAGGAGAGGAGAAAAAGGGAAAGTTTGGCTCATGGTTACTTAGTTACAGTTAGGTGGGAGCAAGAGTTTCTAGGGCTCTATTGCATAAAAGTGTGATTATAGATAGAAAGTAATGAGCCATATAGTTTTAAAAGGTAGAAAGAAGAATTTTTAGATGCTTCCATTATAAAGAAATCATAAATACTTAAGGAGATGGATATTATACTACTCTAACTTCAATATTATATAATGCACATGTATTAAAACATCACAGTATCCATAAATACAGTTTTCATGTATTAGTTAAAACAAATATATAAAGATCAAAGTGAGATGTATTTGAGAAACGTGTTTATAAATTAGGATGTGCAACTCAACATAATACAGGTGTCAATTCTTTCCAAATTATCTATAGACTTTATGAAAATCCTGGCAAGATCCCAGGAGAGTTTGTGATAGATTAAAAGTGGATTCTAAATGTGTGTGAAATGACAAAGGAACTGGAATAGCTGGACAATTTTGATGAAGAAAGAGTAGAGAGGGCCGAAGGATTAGCTCAGTGGTTCCGGAGCCTGCCTCGCAAGTGCAAGGTCCTGAGTTAGATCCCTGGAAACCACATACAATGCTGGGCATGGAGACTCATGCCCACTATCAATCAATACCACATACTACAGTGCCGAGCGTGGTGGCTCATACCTGTAATCCCAGCACTCAGGAGGCAGAAGCAGGAGGATTGCTGAGTTCCAGGCTTGCCTGGACTACATAGTGAGCTCAGAGCCAGCCTGAATTACAAAGCGAGACCCTATCTCAAAAAAAAAAAAAGAGTAGAGAGTTCTACTGACTTGAAAGTTTACTGTATAGCTGTGGTCACCAATATAGCATTGTCCCATGGAGAGGCACCTGGACCAGTAGAACACAATGGAGTCTGTACAAGACTCTGCAGGTACAATTAACATATGTTCTTCTAACACAGGTTCAGAAAATTCAATTCAGGTATTTTTAGATATCTTTTTTAAATCATGTTCGTGTTTTCTTTTAAATAATTGAATATACTTATGAGATTTTAAATAAATGCTTTAATATATTAATCTCCTATGTCCATCCTTTCTATTACTTCTGAATCTGACTGTATTGAATAATGCCTGATTTTTTTATTCGATGCTAGACAGAGTAGACTTTATGTTGCTAAATAGTCTGATTAGCTATATTCCTCTAAAGAATCTTGCAACTTATTCTGGAATTTGTAATAAGTCAATTTGACCCTTCTGAGGTTTGCTTTGTATCTTTGGTGAAATGGATCTAGAACAATGCTTTATTTAAAGACTAAATTTGTCATACTAAAGTAAGATTAATTCTGAGGTTTCTTGACAGTGCTTCATGTCTCTGGGGTCTCTCCATCCCAGAAGATGAGAACTTAAAATACCCCAAAACTTATAAGAATGTTAATACAGTATTCTCTCAGCATTCAGTGGGGATTCTGGGATTTCTCTCAGATAGCAACATTTGCAGATACTCATTGCAAATACAATATTTGCCCTTGATATAAGTGAAGTAGCATTTGCATATAATGTATGAACACCCTCTCTGAATGATCTTCTGTTTAAGTCAGTTCTGATTTAAATATAATACCTAACACACTGCAAATGCTATTGTAATTAGTAGTTATATTGTGTTGTCTACAGTACAGTGACAGACAAAAATGCCTAACCATGTTCAATACAGATGCAATTTTTTCTGAAATTTGTTTTAGCCATAGTTGGTTGAATCCATGGAGACAGACCCCACAGTTACAAACCAACTTTAATTATATATCACTGAAATGAATAATCATCCAGGTGAGTATAAGAAAAAAAACTGCTAGTCATCCAGATAAATATAATATTCTTGGATTATATATTCTTTCCCTCAGAATTATGAGGTGTTTTTATATTGTATTTTTCACCAGGTATTATTACTTTGGGATACTCCAAGATAAATGTGATTTCTCCTTTATAATTGCATTTTTTTGTGTCTCTGGAGAATTCTCTATACATAATCAGGATAGTATTTGCTGTTCAACCTTTAGTATCATCTTTTCTTTTAACTTTCAAATTTACTGCCTTTTATTACTCATATAAACATTTCATATTGGGGAGAATTTTCTGAATTATCCCAAAATCTTTTCTTTTCTTTTTTATGAATTTTGTACTCCAAAGATATCAACTGTCTTTATACTTAATTATCTTTGTCATTGATAACTAGTATTTTCTGTTTGTCTTAATCTTTTCATATTTCTCCTGCATTATTATGTCTAACTCAAAGCAGAAATTATGTTTTCATCTCTCTATATATTGTGTTCCTTCAATTTTATATTATATTTATAATGATATTGCTTGGGGAAATCTCGCTTCATTCTTTTTTCTAAAATTGATTTTGTTGGTACATTTTATATATGCATTATGACCATATCAACATTGACAATTTGTACCAGAACATGACATGATTTAATTTTCATTTTCTCCCATTCCCTTGCCCCCAAATTCCCCACCCCCTACATACATAAGCTTTGTTTCCTTTTTTAACAAATTTTTTTCTTTCCCTTCTTTACTTACCCCTAGCCCCTTTTTCCCTTTGAATATTTTCTTACTATCATACATTTTAGAACTCATTTACACCTTCAGTTCCTCATACCAGAGAAAAGGCATTGTATTTACACATCTGTGCCCTATTTATTTTGCTTATGAGTATGTCCTCAAAGTATGTCCATTTGAGTATAGAGGACTCTAACTTATTCTTTATGGCAGAGTAATACTCCATTTTATTTTTAAAAACACATTTTCTTCATCCAGTCTCTAGTTCTTCATTCTTTCTGGTTTATTTTATTTTGACCTCTTATTTATGGCATTTGTATAATATTACATTTTCATACAGTGTTTGTTCTTCATAGAACTAGTTTATACTTAGGTTTTATTTTCTTCCAGAATGGGCTCATTTCTTTTTTTTTTTTTTTGTTCGCTGCCCTTTCTTTTCCCTGGCTTTTGTAGGTGTTCATTTTCAGTTTCGTAATGTTTAACTTGGGCTGGCTTTACTGGCTTTTATTTTGCTTTAATATGATATAGATTTTTTTTAACTCTTTCTCTGACTTTTTGGAACCACAACTTGAAAATTCTGCCTTTCTTCATATTTTCTCTAGCCTGAGAATGCTACAGTTTGCCAGTAGGAGAACCTGGCTGAAACTGAGTCCCTTTTGAGACGCATCAGTGCTAATCTCTTCTCATATTCTGTTAAAGACCTTGTCCTACAGTTTGATCTACCAATCAAGGGTCCATCCTGGTTCAAAGGACTTCAGTGATTAGGGCTTGACATCTAAGACATATTTTCCAAATGGTATTGATGAGTTCATTTGATAAATGAAAAATTAAAATTGGGAAAGCATCTTTGCTTAATCCTTTTGACAATGTGCACAGCAGCTAACCCGCGGGGTAACACAGCCTGCATTCTTGCCTAGAACTCTAGAAAATATGACACTCTCAAACCACATATACAGTAAGTTACTCTTAAGAAATTTGAGTTTGATGCATTTCTGTAAATGTTCACGAGATACATTTGTGGGATTTTGCCCGTTTCCTTTTTGTCTGCAGTAAAGAAAGTTGAATGATTATTTGCCATCGTCCAATATGAAAACTAGAGCTTTATTTTGACCCTTAACTAGCAGGGATTTAAAGGTCTTTTAAAATCATCCTTCTTGTTATTCACAGTGATGGCAGAACAAATTCCTATTAATTATATCTTTAATTTCTATTTATAACTATTGGGAAAATGAATGGCACTTCAGGGAGCCTCAGAAGTTTATTTTCTGAGCACTGTTATTTACACATGGATGACAGTTTTTCCATTCATGCATGGAATAAATTACCAGTTTTCTTTAATTCCTTTTATATGAAAGACTGTGATTCACATATGTAAAAGGAGATGTGAATTTTTAAGATTCTCTTTGCATTTTGGTTCCAATATATCCTTTCCTTTTCTTTACCTTGCAAGGAAATAATCACAGGGTAGGAGTCCATAGTTTTAAGGAAAAAATGTTTACATAGATTTGTTGCTTTTTACTTCATCAATGAAGTCTCTAAATCAGACTATGTAAAACAAATAAATGTTAGACAAGGTGTATTTCTCAGACTTCACATCAGTAAATGATTCATTAGCATTTGTATATGTTTATGATTCACATCTGAAAACGAAATCAGTTTCTTCCTCGAAATAATAGCTAAGAGCCCCAGTGTAAATTTGAGATGCTAAGATGTTAATTAAGTACTAGCCAATATCAGAGACAGTTGAACAGATGTGCAATGTTGTACTCGTGCCCTGCATCCCTTAGCAGTTAAAAATAATTATTTTTAGCTCATTATGTGGCACACACCTATAATCCCAGCACTCAGTATGGTGAAACAGGAGGATGCAGCAAGTTTGAAGCCTGTCTGGACTACCCAGGAACTTTGAGGTCATCCTGGAATGCATGGTGAGATCTCAAAAACAAAATGAACAAATCAAAAAGGGCTGGGGATGTAGTTTAGTGTGAATATCATGGATTCAAACCCTGGTACTTCAAAAATACAATTTTTTACTTGTTCAAAATCACTGTCAATAAAGATTATATCTCATCTGTATGACCCTAAAACACATACTTATGAATGAAATTAACAATCATCTTTTTTTATTTGTTAAACATTTTACTGGTTGCCCTGGAAGTTCAATTTTTCAGACCAGTACTACTGTTTGCCTGAGGGGATAGTGTTGCTACCTCCCTGGACAGACCCTAAAGCAACTGTTACAAATCAGGGAAGATGTAGGGCTGAAGAAACAGCTCAAGTGGATAATATTTGCCTATGTACCATATGATCCAACAATGTTGTGTATTTCACTATGTGATATCAGTATGCTGAAGAGATACCTTCACTACTGTGCTCATTGCAGCCCTATTCACAATAGCCAAAATGTGGAATCAATGTAAGTGCTTTTTAACAGATAACTGGGTGAAGAAGGTACAGATACATTATGGAACACTGCTCAGCCTTTAGAAAGAAAGAAAGTCTGTCATTTGCAACAACATGGATAAACCTGGAAGACATTATGTCAAAGAAAGTAGGCCAGGCACAGAACAGTCAAATGTTGCACAATTTCACTTATATATAGAATCTAACAACATTGAACTCATAGAAGGGAAAATAGAATGGAGGTTACTAGGGGTTGGGAAGAGAGGGAAATGGAGAGATACTGATCAAAGGATTTTACTGGGAATAAATATAAGAAATCTATGACACAACATATTGATAATAGCTACAGATATGTAGCTGAAATGTGTTGAGAGTAGTTTTTTTTTTTTTTTTTTTTTTTGCTTTTTGAGACAGGGTCTCGCTTTGTAGTTCAGGCTGGCCCTGAGCTCACTATGGTGCCCAGGCAAGCCACCGCGAACTCAGCAATCCTCCTGTCCCTGCCTCCCGAGTGCTGGGATTATAGGCGTGAGCCACCACGTCCGGCATTGAGAGTAGATTTTAAATGTTCTCATCACAAAAATATAAGAAGTAATGTTTATATATGCCAATTAGCCTGATTTAGCCATTGAATGATGAGCCCAAATTTCAAAGCATTCTGTTGTACATGATAATATATACAACTTTATTTGCCAGTTTAAATAAGCAATGTAAAAATTAAAAGAAAAGTCAACAGACATTGGAGGCCAAGTATTCTGAGTATACACAAGTCAGAGGCTCAAACCAGTCTCCCCTGTGAGTAATGCCAAGAGCCAAACTTGAGCCATCTTATCAAAGCCTGTACTTGTTCCTGATTTGCTGTGAGGTGCCAACATCACTTAGCATCGAACACTGTTCTGATCCCTTTACACATGATAACTGCTGCAATTTACATTTAACATCTGACACTGCCCTCCAAGGGATGTCACTCCATTTTCTTCACTTCAGTAGGTGAGGAGAAGACTGGGATTTATATCCAGCCATTCTGGTGGCAGCAAAGTTTTAACCACTACTCTGATCTTTAAAGTGCTCCTCATGATAGTTGATAACAAGTCCTATCCCTTCACCCCTTCCTTTCTCATCCTGATGACCTCAGTCAGCCCCATCATGAGCTCCATCTTGGGTGTTTCCTGACTAGTGAGAGAATGAATATACAAATGGGCAATTGTCAGTTCCTACATTAAGGTAGAACCTTGACAGGAAATCTGGTCAGGAAGTTCCCCATTACCTGCGACTCATAGGAGTCAGACCACTGTCTTTTTTAATAGGTACATTTTATATATACATCATGATCAAACTCAACATTGAGAATTTGTACCAGTATATCTCACAACTTAATTCTCATTTTTCCCATTCCCCTACCAACCCTAAAACCCTGCACCCCCTATATAATCTTTCCCCTTTTTTATGATCACATTTTTTCTTTCCCCTACCCACCATGTCCCTTTAAATATATTCTATTTCATAATATCTATCATATACTCTAGTACTCATTTACATTTTTCAGTTACTTATACCAGAGAAAAGATACAGTATTTACACATCTCTGACCTACTTATTTCACTTATGAGTATGTCCTCAAGGTACATCCATTGGAGTATAAAGAACTCTATCTTATCATTCTTTATGGTAGAATAATACTCCATTTTATAAAAGAAATCACATCTTCTTCATCCAGTCTCTAGTTGATGGGCATTTGGGTTGTTTCCAAGATTTAGCTATCACAACAGACCACTGTCTTTCACAATAAGTCCAGGAAACCAAGAGGTCACTATAACAGTCAACTACAAATGGCCAGGACTGGATTACAAACCATGATGTCCCTAACTTTTATCCATGTTTCTAAGTTGGGAGCAACCAGAGAACTCAAATATGTCCTCTAACCATCCTCACAGGACACCCTACTTCTGGTCAGCTTCTCCACCCTGACAGTCCCCCCACCGGAATGTCTGAGCTGTCCCTGCTTCCATCCTAATGCTTTACCTCTCCTCTACCTTCCCATGATGTTGGCTTAATATCTGCTGTACAGGCTCTGTAAATAGCTATTACTTGTTCCCATATAATTGATCTTTGTTTATTTCACTCTGGCTTCCAACCCCATCTCATACTTTCCCTTCTTCGGTGTGAAATCAATAGACAGACTGTTGTAGAAAGAGACCAAAAGATAGTAATCTCCATAAAGATGATGGCACTCAATCAATTCTCAGAAAATAAATAGGACTCAAAAATGCTGACAGAAGACTAGGAGGACCGTACAGGTAGAGACTGTGGTGTTTGCAGAGTCAAAAGAACTTTCTGTGTGTTTCCAGTCTCCCAACCCTCTTCCTTAGGGGCAAGCCAAGTTCAGCCATGGAGATAGACATAATCTGCTTTTCACATTTCCAGCCAGCTTACTGGCTGAGGATCATTGTAGCAGTGACATACTGTCACAGCCAATAACACAGTAATTTGGTGAGCATAATTCAATGTGATATCATTAACATCACATAGGTTCCTAAAACAACTACACTTATGCCAACAGAGACCAGTACAGGTTCCCAGAGAAAGATTTCAGAATCAAAATGGCAGGCATAGAATAGGAAACCCTGCTGGCATGGGAAAGGTTTTACAGCAGGTCATGTCAACCCAATTATAGTCTACACATCCCAAAAGTCAAGAAAGAATGTGTCTGAATGCACTTGAAGCAGAAAGCAATGTAAACCACACTGAACAAATAATGAACAACATAAATTAATTGAACTTTGGAAATGTCTGTATATCAACAAAAGATCACTTACTTGCAAATACTTCTACATTTGCTTTTCAGATTTGAAGAATCTCTCAGTAAAACAGCTGAAATGCATTGAATTTCAAGCAGCACCTTTATATCTCTGGATAGTTACAACCCTCTACTTTCACCGGCAATTTTACAAGGAGGGAGAAATATATTTAGTCACACTTTTCTCTATTAATTGTCAAAAAGACACAAACTGGAATAGTATGGCTTCCATAATGAAAATGAAGACAAGATTGAATAAATGCTTTCAGCATGGAGTGGCATCCAGGTTTGATTTTGCAAGGCAAACAGCCTTAGGGGAGGCCTAGTTAGTTGGCCCCTTAGTTTGTGGATGTGGGCAGCTAGATACTAAGTACTCTGGAAAAACACTGAATCAAGGGATGGATGGGTGGATGGATGGATGGATGGATGGATGGATGGATGGATGGGTGGATGGATGGATATAATGATGCTCTTAAGATCAGAGCAAAGTTAGAGGTGTGAGCCAACTGAACCTATCTGTTCACTCTCTGCTCAACATTTTAGCTTCCCTTTCCAACATTTAAAGTACCTGATTTTCTGATGACACCTCTCCTTCTCTATAGCCCTTATACTTTCATACTAGGAATAATGACAGTTAACACTAGCATGCTATTAATTCCAGACACTGAAATAAACCCCTTCTACGCATTTGCTGATTTAATCCTCATGAACTTAGTCAGGGAATATCATCTTATGCTCTTTCACTCTCTTATAGGTGGTGAAATGTTGGTTTTACAGAGCTAAGTAACTTGCTCAAGATCCCATGCCTTAGCGACCATGCTGGGATTCTGACCCAGCCTGTCTGTCTCAGGAAACCTGAGCTTCTCAAGACTACATCCACTTCTCCTTTTTTTCTTTTCTGTACTTTGCCAGAAAGTACAGTTTTTTCCTCACCAGTTTTTTTCTTCTCTAAACCATCCCTCCATCCTGAATAACCATTTTTAAACCTGCATCTGATCATCAAGCTTGCTCAGAATCTGTCCAATGTCTACGAATGAGTTTAAATTTTTAAGGCCTTCAGAATACTTCCCTAGTCACCTCTCTGTTTCTCTGACCTTATCTTCTGGCATGCATAGCTTTCTACCTTCCACCCCCATTTGCCTGGAGTTACCCTATTTTCTTTTTCTTTCAGGCACTACGTTCTCTAGAAGCTTCCCTTATGTTACTTCTCAAGCAGACTGGATAGATGTTTTTTGCGTGTGCCCTTCTTGTACACTGTATGAACCTATCCCACTTTATTTCTGTACTCCATTAAAACTTTTCAGGCAAATGTTGTAGCCAACCAGTGACAGGTCAAATTATTCTTACAAACTCTTCAGTGCTCTCTGCTCATACAATAACATATCTGCTTGCAATGCAGAGCCTCTGGAGAGTTCTCAGCCTGGCCCATTGGCATGGGTGTGGCATAAGCTTTGCTCTTTCTAGAGGACTCTGCCCACTGGGAGACTTTCTCCCTAATCACTGAATTTCAGGGCATTCCATGAGGGAGTCCTGAAACTGTGCTCTCTCTTGTTCCCACCTACCATGGATAGAAAACCCATCAATGAACCAAATCAAATTTACTGATGAACCAATTCTTTCCTGATGAGGGTCAAAAAAGAGTTCCTAGGGGGCCAGAAATGTGAGTTTAGGAACATCCAGAATGCAGCAGTCAGGACAAAGGATTCACTCCACCACAGAAGGACTCTGACCCTGGGATAGACCTTGAGAATCATCAATCTGGCTGAAGGGTCCCTTTCTATTCCTGCTTCCATCAATCATTGCATGTGAGCTCTGCAGGGAAAAGGTAGATCCTCAGGCAAGGAGGTCCTCTCAAACTGTGGATGCTCCCAGAGATAGACGTTACGGCCACTGCATCTGCATAAACTGAAGGAATAAATCCTTTGGTTCCATGGAGGATCTGGATAGGTGATCCTGACGAATGTTAGACTTTGTGAACTACCATATTACCCCTTTGTTGACAGTGTGCTCCTCTGGAATGCAGAGATTTACTGACTGGCTAATTAAAATCAGAATATCAGCCACCTTATTTCCCAGAGTAGTTATAAAGAAAACATGCACTATCCTGTCTCTGTGACAGAAGCCCATATGCCCCAGCTCCCTGCCCCCAGCCAAGAATGTGCTCATCTGCTGTGCCGTGTTGCTCCTAAAGGTAGACAAGGACCTGCTGGAGCACGAGTCCTGGCTGCAGTTTGAAGAAGGGGATGCAGATTGAATAATCCATTTTCTTCCATGTAGAGACATCAGTGGTATTTGTCAAGCTGACGACTTCCACTCATCTCCCAGGTATCCCAAGAATGCACTGTTTTTATCCAGACCTACTGTATGATATGTCAAATCACTTTTTGAAGCTAACTGCCCTTTAATAATAAATATTCTTGCCAAAATTTACAGATTTACATGATGTAATTATTTCCATGTAAAATCAGCAAGGAATACTCATGGGCTCAAAAGACTTGGAAAACTAAAGGTCTACCAAAAATGAAGATCTGACCATAACACTTCCTTGCTTATGGTCCTGTAATGAAATAGTCCTAAGTTGTACCGACACATCATCCAAGGAGTGATGCATAGCATTCAGTCCTTAATATCCCAATGTAACCAGCCTGATGAGACCCAGGCATAGGTTTTGTTTCTTTGTTCATTTATTCAAGCAGAAAACCTTGGCTACGTGCAACAGAATTACTTGGGCTGCTTATTAGAAATGCAGCCTCCAGGGTTTTACCTCAGTTCTAGTGAACCAAAATCTGAGAGTTAATCTTCAAGTTCCCTAGGTGCTTCTCAAACTTTACTGTACATATAGATAAGCTTATTAAAATTCATACTTTGCTATCACGGCATAGAGTGGAGTGAAATTCTGTGTCGAATAGACTCCAAGCTTCTACCTATGCCACTTGTCTGAGGGCCTATGAGTGGCAAAATCCTAAATAATTTTAATTAAAATGTATTTTCAGATCTTCCAAAGTACTGAAAGGCTCCAAACTGCTTAGACTGACACACAGAGTGCTCCTCGAGTCCTCAGTTCTTGGACACTGCCACGTCGGACCTATACTTTAGGTTTCATCGGTAACAGTTCCAACACATACACACACATTGCCCTGCATGCAAAGATATCATCTTAGCCTCTGATATGACATCTATCCTTGCCATCATCCCTCACCGTGTCCTGTACTTGTTGCAGTCCTGTCACTACCTTATCAAAATTATTGTTCATGGTTTTCTCTCTCTCCCTTCAAATATCAGTTCTCCAAGAATTGGGAAGAGAGCAATTTGAAGCATTCATCTAAGTAGCAACAACACATAGCATAATATGCAGCCAGTAAGTCTTTATTGTTATGTACCAAACATAAACCTTATCACTGTAAAGAGCAAAGAAAATCTTCCATCTTTTGAAGCTTCATTTCCTCTACTTCAAATTATGAAATTAATTATATCCAGTAAAAGGTGTTAAAAGGTCCAGCAACCATCAATAGTCTTTGTTGTAGCCACTTAACTATTATCTGGCATTTCTATGAAACCTCTTAATGGTATTTTCTCCAGATTGCTCTTACAGCCAATAATTTACTCAAAGAATATAAACCAACACTCGGAAGGCCTCTGTTGTCATTGTTAATCCCAGCACTATTTTCTCATATTTCAAAAGAGGACATAAGCAACACTGGACCTGGGAGGAGAGGAGTAGTTTCATGGACAGTTCAATGGGAAACATTGATCAGTGCAGTGTCTGAGAAACTTCATTTCAAGGTTGTATTCAAGCTACTGAAAGGGCAGCAAAGGCCAGAAGCAGCAGCTTTACTAGCAGTGCTTCCATCGATCACATTCATTGCCAGCAAATAGAGACTGATGAGGGAGCGTGGCCAGCCATTCGAGCTGTCCAGACTCCTCACTGTGCTCATGACCTCCCACATCTTGCTTCAAAAACATCCTCTAAGAAAGCAAATTATTATAACTCCTGCCACTGATATTTTCATTCAATGCTGGCTCCTTGATATACATTCTTTGCTTAATTACTTTCTTGCACCTTTATCTATTCTGAAATTGGGAAGGGGGTTTAGCATTGTAGAAATTCATTTTGATTACAAGTCTCTATATGCATGTAGTAATTACTATGACTTATGTTTCCTTGTAGATTCACTGTTGAAATCCTAACCATCTAGGTGATATTATTAAGAGGTGGAGAACTTGTGGAGGGGGTAAGACCATGAGGACAGAACCTCCTTGAATGGTATTAGTGCCCTGATAGAAGAGCCCCAAGGGAGCTTGTTGGCTCCGTCCAGCACCTGAGGACTTAGGAACTAGGAAGCAACCAGGAAGGAGGGAGGGGCTCATGAGACATGGTCTCTTACAGCCCTTGGCCACAGATTTTTCTGGCCTCTAGAAATGTGAGAAATAATTTCTGTTATTTAACTCATGATATTTGTTATAGCTGTGGAATGTACTAAGGTAGAATTCTTAAATAAAGCAGAAGGTATTTGATGTTCTACGTTTTTCCTGACTGAGCCGAGGGCTTCACTGAGCTGCAATGAAAGCAGTGACTGCTTTCCCTCCAAAGGTCCTGAACAGGCTTCCTAGGCTCCTTGAAGAATCCTACTCAGGTGCACACTCGGGCTTTGTAAGGCTCAGCTTGAAGCTTTGCTCACTCTCCACTCACTCAGCACATTCAAAGAGAAGACTCCCTCGTGTCCAGGGGAAAACAAATCAAATGCTGTAGTGGCCTCTGGCTCTGGTTTCCAGACCCACCCACAGCTCCCCAGCACTTTGGCTTGGCTGACATGACCACTCCCCCTCCTTCACTGCCTGAAGAAAAGATCTTTTATTAATCATGCCACAGTATTTTTAAGGCTTTAAAAAGACTCACATATGTGCATCATGTTAGGCCTTTAAAAATGCCAGTGAATTACAAGATGATTCCTGCTGTTACTCAGCAGCACTGGATCAGAAAAATACCAGACATGCTTAAAGTAGCAGTGAAGTAATGCTATTTTCCAGCACCTGCCACTGTGAGTTTAGAGACCACCTGTTCCCTTTCTGCAGATGCCCTTGAGTGTACTTGAGTGATTCTCAATCCTAGACACACAGTAAAGTCACTGGGGATAAGTTGTTAATACATAATTCACTTCTAGGATTTTGATCTAATTGGTCTCAGAGACACAGCACTGAGTTTAAAACAAGTGCCCCTGACTGAAGACAAAGTGGGAACACTGCATACCACACTCTCTTCTTCCTAGGTTATTTTCTGGAGCAGGAATTTTCTTCCAGTTAATCCCATAGTCATTAGCTTCATGTAGACTCTATTATTATCTTCTTTTCTTCCTCATCAGAAACTTACAGTTTCCGATCTTTCCTATGTTTAGTGAGGACCCTACCCATTCCTCTTTACTAAGCCTCTGTCTCTGAGTTTTGGAGAGAATGAGAACTTAATTCATACTTAAAAACTAAAAATACCATATAGTATACGGTACTTACTTTCCCAGTGCTATGGTTTGGATCTTGAATGTCCCTCAAAGGCCCATAGTTTAAAGGCCCTGGTTCTTAGAAAGTGGTGGAACTTTTCATAATTGGAGCCTAGTAGGTGGTTGTTAAATCATCAAGGATGTTTGATTTAGAAAGGTAGCTCTTATCTAATTCTTTGATTTCTTACAGGAAGACTGTAAGAAAAGGAGCTAGATTGGTATCGCATGCGTGCACACACACACACACACACACACACACATATACAGTCTTTATCC
>PVIC010003915.1:0-65782 GCA_004025085.1 Thryonomys swinderianus | reverse complement strand
CCGCATACCACAATGCCGGACGTGGTGGCTCACGCCTGTCATCCCAGCACTCGGGAGGCAGGGACAGGAGGATTGCTGAGTTCGCAGCAGCTTGCCTGGGCACCATAGTGAGCTCAGGGCCAGCCTGAACTACAAAGTGAGACCCTGTCTCAAAAAGCAAAAAAAAAAAAGAGAGCTTCCGGCCTTGTGCAAACTTGGGGAAGGGAATGTTAGTTATCCAGCGAGAACCAAGGTCTCCTTGCAAAGCAAACTGTTTGCTCGCTCTAGGACACGAACCCCTCCTTGTGGGGACAAATGGTCACATTCTGATTTCTGGGAAGGGCTGGTCCCCCCTCTCAGAACCCAAGTGTGAATCAGGAAAAGCTCCTAGCAGGGAGCCGCTTTTGTTCACAGGCAAAGTATAAACTGAAGGAACAGAGGAGCTAGAGGGTCAGCCGTGCTGGGCGGCCTCAGGACGCCGGTCAGGAGCCCGTAAGAACACCTTACAGAGGACAGCTAACCACTGCTCTCCACGCCGGAACCTCCATGCTGATTGCCCGTGTTGAAAGGTTACTGGTGTTGTTTTGCTGGCGTGTTAATTACATTACATTCTCCAATTGCTCTTGTACTGTCTTACTGCTTTACTTTCATATATAAATAAGAAAGTTCTGATTTTCGCAGTATTTCGGTTTCATTTTGTGAATCGAACTTCAGGTCTATTCAGAGCTTCCCCGATTCAACAAGTTTTTCCGCCTTGTTGAAATCAGGTCAAGCAAGGGAACAGGACGTTGAAGTGCAGCCCCAGAGGGGCCAAGGTCGGGATAAAATTGAGAAGTCTGCCAGAGGCACCCCTCGTGTGTGCAGCTCAGTATCACTGCTACATGAGTAGAGCAGACATCGTGAGGACTGAACCCCAGGGTTGCAGAGCTGAGCTCGCGGCTGTGACCTGGGCAGGTGGAGAAGTTTGCCTTTGATGTTCCAGGCTAAGGCCCCTGGCACAGTCCTAGCGAGACCCGCTAGTGAGCCTATCCTGCTTGTGGACACGAGACATGTTTTTGTTATTGTCTTTCTCCTAAGACAGTCAGATACACACTGCCTATTACCAGCCACTGGCAACCTGTGTGAGCATATTGCTAATTAGTGATTCTTAGTATTCACATTATCCTGCTTTCTGGCTAAATTTCCCTCTATGATCTGTGCTAAAATTAGTTTGTTTGCATTTTGTCTTTCTTGTAACATTTTGATAGAAAAAAAATCGTTTTTTTCTTGGTTCATTTCAATTAATCTATTCCTTACCTTGTTTTCCAACAAATTAATGAATAAAGTAGTTTTCCTTAATGAAATCACATTAGTTTATAGTAATAAATGATAGACTATTATTATTAATGTATATTTTAACAGATCAGTGAATCAGAATAGTTTTAGAAGACTCCATCAAAATGCCATCTATTATGTTTCACAGTAGACATGAATCACTATGAAATATAAGTTTTTGCTTAGTATTAAAACTTGGTGGCATAATCTCTACACACACAATGACACTTTTGTCTCATTACCTGTGAAATAATAAAACCCTGGAAAATATTACATTTGCCTGTGTATAACATTTCCCAAAAGACAGATAAATGCCTAGATTTCTTCCGTGGAAAAAGGATGTTTCACCTGAAATATTATCATATTTATTAAGCAGTATGAGAGAAGAGTTAGTTGTGTATAAATATCAATGCTATACATTTTCTGAGTTCAATTTATACACCAGAGCACAGACTATAATTCTCAATTTCAAAATATAAAAAGCAAAAAGAAAAGAAAATCTTCTAAAATGTTTCAAAGTAAGTTAATTAAAACATATAGCATATTTTAACAAGTACAAAATCTAAATGTACAGCGTGATAAATCATAACACCAAGTCCAGCATCCATGAAATTGGACCTGACAGAACTCAATAATTCCCTCAGTCACTGTACCTTTTCTCCTCCCTGAAAACAATAAATAGTATTTCATTTTTGAAATGTGGGAAGTCCTGTGATATATGTTTCTAGCAACTTATAACAACTTTCTGGTAATTTTTCATACAAACTTCTCATGTATTTTCAATGTAATCATAAATTTATCCACTGAATATAAATCTCTCATCTATTAGTCTTGACCATGATAAAAACGAAACATATATCATATATTCCCATGTTTCTCACTTCTTTTACTCAATGTCTTGAGATTCATGAACATTGTACCGCTAACTGAAACCCATTTCTTCTCATTGCTATGTTGTATTTAATTATATAGTTTTTAGCATGTTTTATTTCATCTTTGCACAGGTTATGGACATATGCATTGTTTTCAGGCTCATTTGTTACAAAAATAATATAAGAACATTCTAATCTATGTTGCTTAATCAATTTATAACATGTATCTTCCTTGGCTATGGAACTAAGAAGAGGGTTGTTTGGTATTTTCTGTGTGTTCAATTTAGGAGATAATTACACACGGGCTATCCTGTTTCATGTTTTCACTGGCAGTGTACGGTCATTCCTAGTTAATTAACTGCCTTTCTGACATTTGCTTATTCATTTTCATGATTTAACATGATGATTCTCTGAAGGGTTGACATTCCCTTGATTATTAAAAGGTTTAGAAATGCTTAAAGCTTTTACTTTTAACTCATCAGTATTGTCCTTCAGGTCATTCTATTTGTGCTTACCAAAAGCTATTTGTACCAAAATTCCTGAAGCTCTTTTGATGTATGATCTTCTAGAAACTGTATTATTTTGCATTTCAAAATAAAATCTCCATCCACCAGTATTTGATTCTCTGTATGCTGTGAGTTTGAGTTCATTTGATCTTTTTTATAAAGGTATCCTATTGACATTACATTTTTTATATAAAGGAAGCTGTGCCACACTGTTCTCAATGGGTACTTTTAATCCAAGTGTTCAAACATGAATCTCATCTGAATTATCCTGTTCTATCTCATCGTTTCATATAGAAAAATTTTCACGCAGTTCCATGCCATTTAAATTCTAAAGCTTTATCATAAAGCATTGATATGTAAAAAACAAATTCTCCACTTGTTTCCAAGTGGCGCCCAAACATGTCTGTGTCCTAATTCACAAAATCTGTAATTATGCTCTTTTATATTGGAAAAAAAAACTTTCGGGATGTGATTCAATTAAGGGGAGGAAGGCAAAAAGACTGAGATAGAGACATATAGAAGCACACACTGGGAGAAAGAGAAAGAGGGAGAGAGAGAGGAGAGACTATGCTGAATTATTTATGTTGGCCGAGTGTAACCACAGGAGAAAATGAAGAGGAGAATGATAGAAAGGAATAAGATATTGATTGAAGTGATATGGGGCTATCGATTACTGGTATAGGCAGCCTGGAAACATGAAATCCAATGAAATTAATATTTCCTGGGATCCTTCAAAAGCAATGTGACTCTGGTGGAACCATCATGGTGAGACATTTTATTTTCTTAATTGTAAATCAATGGCTAGATGTTGTGCTCGTTTATTATATGTGTTATTTTGTTATCAGAACAGGAACCTAATACTAATGCTTTTGTTTTTCTTAGGTAATCTGAAGTTTACATACCTAAGTAATTATATTAAGTTCCAAAAGAAGCTGATCTGGGGACTAATGGAATTCTGGTGAGTACCGTAGGGATTAAGTGGACTCTGTGTACTGAGTTTTCCAGTTAACAATCATATAATCTATTTAAGATTTCTCTCAAAATTGATTGTACTTTATTATTTTTATCACTGATAAGCAGTTCTGAAAGTTTATTGCTTTATTTTTATTAATTATGTGTATTGCTACAATTTAAATACACAGAGTGATCATATTCATCAAAGGGAGATTGTCCCAGTATATGATATGATTTGATTGCTCTCTTTCTCTCTTTCCTCTTTTCTCCCTTTAACCTCCCTTCTCCCTATTTACAAATACTTTGTTCCCATTTTTCCCTTATTTTAGCAATTGTTTCCTTTTCCTCCTCTCCTCTTTTCACAATCGTTTTTTTCTTTTGAACAGTCTCTACTTAGTTCAAATTATATATTACATATTTTTGTCTTTATTTACCCTTTCTGTTTCTCACACTAGAGTAACAAGTGATATTTACACATGTATCCAATTTATTTTTCTTAAGAGTATAGTTTCAAGTTGGGTTCATTTAGCTGTACATGTCTCAAGTTTATCTTTCTTTTTGTTTGTTTGTTTGTTTTTGTTTTTTGAGACAGGGTCTCACTTTGTAGTTCAGGCTGGCCCTGAGCTCACTATGGTGCCCAGGCAAGCCGCCGCGAACTCAGCGATCCTCCTGTCTCTGCCTAAGTTTATCTTTCTTGATGGCTGGGTAGCACTCCATTGTGTATATTTTTACAAATCTTTTTTTAATCCATTCATCAACTGATGAGCATTTGGGTTGTTTCCAAGATTCATAACACTATAAATGTAGATGCTCATACATCTTTGTGGCATGGTGCTTTTAATTCTTTTAGGAAGATGCCAAGCAGGGGAATAACTGGATTGAATAGAACCTATGGCCCCAGTTTCTTGAAGAATCACTACATTGATTTCCCAGTGGTTGCCCCAGTCTACATTCCGACCAACAGTGGAGAGGTTTCCTTTTAACCCACAGCCTTACCAGAAATTATTAACTGATTTCTTGATAGCAGCTGTTCTTTGTAGAGTGAGATGGAATCTCTGTATTGTTTTAATTTGCATCTCTCAGTGATCAGTGATGTAGAAGATTTTCTCATATATTTGCTTTTTTTCTATTGGATTACATTACTAATACTGAGAATTTAAGAATTAGCTTAATTTTACCTTTTGGTCATGACTTATTTTCTTTTTCTTGACATTTTTTTTCTGATTTTATTAGCAGTTTAACTAAGATGTTCCTATGTGTGATCTTATTTAAATGTATTCTATTTTACTTTGTATGCCCTCTTAAAACTTTTGCTTGCTGCCGGGCATGGTGGCTCATGCCTGTAATCCCAGCACTTGGGAGGCAGAGACAGGAGGATTGCTGAGTTTGAGGCTTGCCTGGGCTACATAGTGAGCTCAGGGCCAGCCTGAACTACAAAGCGAGACCCTGTCTCAAAAAAAAAAAGTATATAAAAAAAACTTTTGCTTGCTAATTTCCAATAGTTACAGAAGATTCCCCTCTTTTATCTCAATTCTTAGGGGTTTTTTGCCTCAGTTTTTCTCTCTCTTCCAAATGTCCTAATGTATATTGTGTTACTGCCTTTGTCCGTGTGATACAGGAAGTCAGGTATGGCAAAACTGGCTGAAAAAAATAAATGGGATCTCACTTAAAATATCCCAGGACAGTGTCATATAATTTTCAGGACTTCCTATGTGAAACTTCTTACAAGTTCCATGAGCTGTGCACTGCAGAAAAAAAAAAATCCAGGTGGAACTGGTTATTGTGATTCCTCACAGTAGCCCATTTTTAGTATACTTTTAGCTTGACTTTTATTCTTTCCCTTTTTTATTCAGCCCAAGTTCACTCTACAGACCTGCTTTCACACTCCTCCACTTTCTCAATATACTTTTAGAACCAGGTTTACCTTGTCTCCCACAATTCTTTGTTGGAGGCAAGAGATAGTTTAAGTGGTGAGCAATTTCTAAAGCAACTGCTGAACAACATGTGTGTTATTCTGCTCTTGGTCTTTTCTGTTTTATCTTTTTGTTTCAACATAGTTGTTTTCACAGTTATCACTACTCTTTTCTAGTTTTCTTCCATAAAAACCTACATACATATAAGGTGAAAGAATTACACCATAGTTATTTCATGTCAAGATTCTCAAAGTTCTCAAGTTAAGTAACTCAGCTTATTTCTTCGATGGAGAACAACTAATCTTTTAAATTTTATTAAGAATAGTTTGCTCTCTATTCTATTCATTTTCTAAAATAATAAATAAGTAAATGGAATAATATTAAGTGAAATATTGAAAGAGTGTAATACCCTGAAAAGTATAGAGCTGGATGAATCTTAAATTAACTGATGGGCATGTCTGGAAATTAAACTACATAAAATATATGTTGTTGGTGAAAATGATGTGTTCTTTACTCTCCAGAATTAATATAGTGGCACTTAATCATTTTCACTAGAACTTTCTTCTATAAAGCATGTCATAGTACTTTACCATAATTACCATACATTTCACATTATCTTCAGGCTTTTGGTAGTACTTGGAGGAAATCTACAAGGTTTAACAGAGTGGTTCTCTTTGATCAATTTGAGATAAGCTTTCATAAATTAGAATTTTTTTAATATTTGGGTGGTTATTCTTTTTTTTACTATATGACTCTTTCTAGGACAAACTCCAAGACTTGGTAGCATAAACTACGTATTTAGGACTATCTGATCAACACCAGGATGAAGGACCTGCATATTCCACTGGGAAACTGAATTATTTACTAGATGAGTGTCTCTGGAATATTAAAGATATATTGTATTATTGGGTACCCAGGAGAGACTCATTCCAGAACTCTCCTCAGATACCTTAAATTCCGAATGCCAAATTCCTCCAAAAGGGCATAGTATTTGAATAGAAAGTAAACAAAAACCCCTACATACTTTAAATCAACCAAAGATTACTCATAATATCCAGTACCATGTAAATGTTATGTGAATTGTTATCATTCTGTACTTTCAAGGGAGTGTTAGCCAGAAAAAACGTACATATTTAGTAAAAGCACAATTTATTCTACAGTGTTTTCAGTCATCAGTAGATTGACTCTGTGGATGTGGAAATCATAGGCATCAACGGTCAACTGTGTGTGGGAGCTGTTCTGAAAATTTTAAGCCACATAGTAAGAGGAGCCTCCACTAAATTCAAGATTTTCATATCTGTGATGTGAAACAGTTCAGTTCAGAGACATAGACATGGAGGTATGTCACTGCAAAGAGTAAAATATCACAAATCAAAAAGGGAAGACGACAGAGTCCCCAGCGACATGCAGATGTACCTAAGATCCTCAAGGTGAAACTACAGTGATGACAGACGCTTGCTACTGTTGTCCGTGTGTATTCTGTAGGACCGTTGCAGAATCTCTGTTTTGTTCCTTGAAAGAGTGTTTTTACCACTTCTGGCCTGGGAAGCTTTTCTGGAGAACCTAGCTAGGCTTCAGTCTGCTGCTGCTAGGTGATCGCCACTCTTTTTAAGTGTGAGCCTTAAGGCAGGCTTGTCAAAGTCAAATCACTGTCAGACTTTCTGTAATCAAACCCATGTGGCATTAGAAAACCAAATGAATAGAAATGTCTGGGAAGTGGCTTCAACAACATATTTCTATCACTGAAACAGATCAACTCAGGCAGAAGTGGGATCCATCTCCTTCCCTTCCTCTAATGCCCTTATTCAAAGCTGCAGGGAGATTCACGACTTCTTTACTTTCTCTCCCTAAGCTCCACTGTAGGACAATCATAAAAGTATTCTATAGAATTCAGTAAAATTTGAGTAGAACAAAAAGTGGCTCATCCTCAAGGACTATCCTATTTTTAGATACAATAGCAAGAGTTCATTAATCAGCTGCTTTTAAACAGCCACCTTCTTTTATAAAGCATTTCAGATGTGAAGTTTTCACTAAGGAGAAGAGATCAGAGGAATATAGAAATGAAACAAAAGGTACTTACTGTGGAAAGATGTGGAAGCTTCTTTTTTGAAGGACTTAGTCTTACATGCAAAATACAATGCAGGCTCTAGAAGCTGCAGACCCAATCAGTCGTACCCCTGCACCTTCTGGAAAGGTTTACTTAGTGTCATGATGTCACTTCCTCCCAGGATTCTAAGCAAACTAGTTTCAGTGATTTTGTTACCTACATTACTATGGTCTAAATATTTCCTTCAAATTTACAGGTTGAAATTTAGTGGCCAAGGTGACTATGTAGATGTAGGACTTTCAGGCTGTGATCAATACACGAGAACAGGTCCCTACTGAGTGGGATATAGGACCTTATAAAAAGGGCTTGAGCCAGCGGCTCACACTTGTTTAGCTCCTGTGGCATCTGAGGACCCTGGGTTGGTTATATCTTCAAGGAATAAGCACTCACTGCATCTGGTATCTCCCAATCTTTAATTCTGGATTTCCAGCCTCCAGAACTGCAAAGAATATTTTTTGAATAAGTTAGTCTCAAGTATGTTGTTATAGCTGCACAGGTTAAGACATACTCATTCCCAGAAAAGCAACTGAAATGTACATGAAAAGTCCTGATTTTAAAGGCGTGTACAGATACTTTGAATGTCAGTGCTCTTGATGTCTTCCTATAATCAACTGAATTAATTATTTTCTTAAGGTGTGATATGTATGAAGAGATGCCAATGACCCTGCTTCTCAGATTGAGCTATATTTCTTCATAATTTTTCCAAAACACTTAAGGAAAAATACAGTTTTAGAGTTCAAATAATATATTTCATATCTACAGCAAGTTGGGAAAAATGAAGCTATCACAGTAGAACAGTATGACAAGAAGATTTGGGATGAAATTTGAGGTACATCATTATTTTGTTGTTTCCTTTTGATGTATAGAAATTTCTCAAATACTATTTTAATTGCATTTTAATATTACCTATACTTTTCTTTACTACGCGGTTTAGATTCCTTTAAAAATGAAATGAATTGGCAAGGAGAATCTCACTGAAAACATGTAACATACAAATGATCTGGTGTTTTAAATTGAGTCAAGATAATTAACAAATACATTCCAAAAATAATTTTTAGCTTTTCTAATTTTTTCAATTTAAACTATAGCATGCCACATATAAGTGCACAAACTATAAATATTTCAGTGGCTGATCAGAAAGTGACATCTTTGAAGGCAGCAAGCTGTGGCAAGCTGCACAGAATTCCAACACCTGGTACTCCTCAGCGTCACCTCCGCCCTCATCTTCCTGCTTCTAGCAGAGAGATTAACGTTGCCCATCTGGAACAGAATATAAGCATAGAACGTATAAAGCTTTTATTCTGAATTCTTTCATTATGTGCCATGCTTTTGAGAACCTTCCATTCAGGTTCATGTGGCAATTTGCATGTGGTTTGTGGCCCTGGGTTCCTGTTCTAGAGGGGTGGTCCCCGGTATATCAGAATTGAGACATGGTAAAAGCTTTAAGAGATCTGCTCTAGTAAGAGTTATTTAGTCACTGGGGTCACTAATTTTAGAAGAGATTAATGATACAAGGTTGTTATTAAAAATTGTTTAAAAAGGCGAGACTACCTCTTCCTGGTCCCTGGCTTTTCACATCACTGGGTATTCTCTCGGTCTCTCATGTCCTCCTGCTCTGACGTCATCTGCTGTTCTGACCTCAATAAGTTGGGCCGATGAGAGCCCCACTCCTGCCCTTGCAGCCTCTAAAGCTGCAATCTTCGTGCAGATTATTATAATAACAGAAAAGGGATTAATCCAATGAATAAAAGATACCGTTTCCCTTTTCATAGTCAGAGTGGCCCTAATAATGAGCATTTCCATTCCTGTAGAATCTCTACTCTTCACTTTTTTTTTTTTTTTTTTTTTTTTTTTGAGAAAGGGTCTCGCTTTGTAGTTCAGGCTGGCTCTGAGCTCACTATGTACTCCGGGCAAGCCTCAAACTGAGCAATCCTCCTGTCTCTGCCTCCCGAGTGCTGGGATGACAGGCGTGAGCTACCACGCCCAGCACTGTGGTTTGTGGTATCGATGGCTGGTGGGCGTGAGTCTCCACGCCCAGCATTGTATGTGGTTACCAGGGATTGAACTCAGGACCTAGCACTTGTGAGGCAGGCGCCGGAACCATTGAGCTAACCCTCTGGCCCTCTACTCTTCACTTTTACAAACAAGGTGACAGTAATTGTTCTGAGGGTATACACATATTTTACTATCTTGAGTGGTAAATGTTGTCTTTTCTTGTGTCCAAAGCAGAATGTTTTTACTCTTTTCATTTCATTTGACTAGTGCAAAAACAAAATGAAACAAACAAATATTACAAACTAGCTGATACCCACAGCCAAGCAGGAGATGCCTCTACAAAGCTGACTTAGCACTGACAAGGATTTGGGAAACCAGTGCAGAGGTCTGATTTGGAAAAAGAGAATGAATAATCAGTCCTACCCAACAGAACCAACAACACGGAGCAGGGAGGTTAAAAGGATTTCTAATACATGTGTAACTACACAGACTTCTGTCTGTGACAACACCTCTCACCTGAGCGAAGAAAAATGGATTAAAGCGAGAGTGTGGTGGGAAGATACAGGGCAGTGTGACCACAGTGATCAAGCCCGCGCAAGGGCAGGGGCTGGAAGAGCGGAACATGTATATTAAACGGTGGGAGGTTCCTGGCCGTATCACAACCTTTTCCATTATTTCCGGAGTTCCTGTTCAAACTTTCTCACAATCATACGCCTCAAAGTCATTTATGTTGTTCTGGCAATTGGTAGATCCAAATGCTGCTCTCATGAAAATTTCCTGGTGCATATGTTCTATGTATGTGGATCAAGGCTGTTTTAAATGCTTTATGTAAAATCTCTTGAGAAATTTAAAGAGAAATATGATAACAAAAATGAAATTTTTGAGGAATCAGAAACCACTCAAAATGTAAACCCTAAAAAGAGAAGCCTTAATAAGTTCAAAACTACTAAAATTTGAACATTACAAACATCTTTAGTCTAAAGGTCTCATTGTTTTAAATCATATCAGAAATATTAAAATGTAGGAAAATTTTATTTATACTTCATAAAATATTTTCTTTAAGAATGAGTAATTTATGAAGCAGGGAACAGGCCAAAGTAGTGGTCGTAGTAGCAATATGGGAAGTCTTGGAACAGATGAGTGGAAGCATACAGCATGTGAGAGCCTGGCTAATTTATATGTTATTTAATAGACTTAGGAAAGTTACTATGATTTAAAACAGAGATTATTTAACTCTAGAGTAGGCATGTCAGCCTCTCTATGTGAACATTCACTTTTTATTTTGACCACACCTCATAATTCTAAAACTGTTCTGAATAAGTAAAGAACAGATAACAAAGTCACTCTTCTCATGGAAGCAATGAAAGGAGATATTAACTGTGGTAGGAAAGTAGGAAGTCCCTCTATCCTAAGAAATCAGGACTATTTCAGCCTTTTAAACCCTGTGAGTCCTTTTATACTGTTCAACTACACTGAGTTCAAGTAATCATAAAAAAGCCAGCAGAGGGAAGAGCAGACGAGGAGGAGGGAGGGGAAGAGGAGAAGGAAGAGGAGGGGGAGGAGGAGGAGGGATGCTCTTATGCCATTTGTTGACCTGTTTCTAATTGCCAAAGTCCCATCAAAAGAATCACATTAGGAGATTTTGCTCAAATGCAATTAGCTCCTTTACCCTGAAGAGACTGAAGAGCACAGCTATAATTGCTATTAGCCCAAAGGTTTTCAGAGTATTGAAAACAAATCTATTAAATCATTAATTATGCCTTCTAATTTTATGGATACAGAGTGGCCTGCCATTCATAACATTTCTTGGAACAACAATTTTTAATCTCTACTAATATCATCAGAAATAAGTTTTGCTCCCCCCCCCCCCCAAAGAAACACACTCGGCGGTGTCATGGTTTAGAAGGAAGGAAGGTTCCACTCACAGCCTCCACAGAGTAAGGCTGAGAACCCTGTGCTGCTGAGACGAGTGTCAGGAAAGTGCTCTGTGGTCTCTGGGAGCCCTGGAGCCCCGCGCTCAGACCTCAGAGCCCCTTTCTTTGGGCTGACAAGGGCAGGGAGCAGCAGAAACTATTGCATTGGAGTCTGTTGTTTTAACATACTTCACTGTGCTGGGCTGAGATTGTCTGCCCTCCTCCACACTTTCTTTGCCTTGATAACATTAGGGCTGGAGATTAGCTCAGCGGTTCCAGTGCTTGTCTAGCAAGCACAAGGTCCCTGGTTAGATCCCTTGTAACCACATACAACAGTACTGCAATTAGCACCACATACCACAGTGCCGGGCATGGTGGCTCACGCCTGTCATCCCAGCACTCAGAAGGCAGAGGCAAGAGGATTGCTGAGTTCCAGGCTTGCCTGGGCTACATGGTGAGATCAGGGCCAGCCTGAACTACAAAGCGAGACCCTGTCTCCAAAAAAAAAAAAAAAAAAAAAAAGTTGCCACTTGCCATAGCAATGTACAATAATCTATGCAGATTTAAAAACAGTTTGAGGAGTGACAAAGTGAAAAGAGTTAAACTTTTACCATGTTAGGAAGTGAGCTGGGCATGGTGGCACACACCTGTAATCCCAGCGTTTGGGAGGCAGGGGGAGGAAGATGACTAGATCCCCCTGAGTTCGAGGCAAACCTGAGCTAGACAGTAAGTGAAAGCCAGCCTGAACCACATAGTAAGATCCTGTCTCAGAAGAATGACCTCTTCCGGCAGAGTTTAAATGTATAGGAATGGATAATTTTATTAATCAATCCACCGAAGAAAGTTTAAATCCTGTAAAGGGCAATTAATTTTCTTATCCAGTTTAGCAGATTAACACACAGAATTTATTGCTATGCACTGCTGGAAAATATTTCAGACCTATAATTGCCTCTGCCTTGTGCACATCTAAGAAGATGTAACTTCTGTGTAAGACAAGGAGCTTGGCTTCCATCCTGGGAAAGGAGGACGTATGCTCTACATGTGGAATGCTGCAGCTCATTTGACCCTCAGGAGGGACGGATAATAAAGCCGTGATAGTCACATTTATTTGTTTTTATTGTTGCACATTCTTTGTAAAGTGAATGTTATGCCTTCTTAAAGATAAGCTATTTGAAACAAAAGGGGGCTGCAGTTAGAGATGGAGGAAAGGGATCCAACAAGTTTCTTTGCCATTAGTTTATCATGCCCTGTTTCGTATGTGTTATTCTCAGCATTTCCATTGACTGGAAAGGTAACATAGCTGTTGAAGAACTGAAGGTGAAATGATATAAATTTTGGTCAGCATCTTGTGCATTTGTGTTTGATTGATTGGAAACTTGGTGATACTCTTTGGACCAATGAAGATCGAAGATCTACATGGGTAAGAACTGATCACTTCATCTGCACATAAATCCGGACTCTATCCTTGTCAGCATGTCTTAAAGCCTATGGTGTTACAGCTTCTGTCTACAGATTTGTAATGGTGCAAAAGATAATAACACTGTGGGCCTTAGAATGGCTACAATAAATCCTAAGAGGAAACTCAAGTTCCAGGAAGTAAATCGTATTTGAAGATGAAAGCCATGGAAGAGTCATGTGTGCGTTACACTGCTGTATGGAGGTGCATGTTTCTGCTTTGGCCTGATGCATGACAGATGCCTTAACTCTTAACATTAATTTTATTTTGTGTGCATTTTGGAAGTTATTAGGTGGATTATTATGAACCATCGCCTTTAAATCATAATAACTCCCAAGAATTTTCAAAGAACAAATTTGTACTTCAAACATAGCTCATTAAGTATAATTATCAATCTTTAAGATAGAAGTTAAATCCTGCTGAGTATATATTATGTATAAAACTGTATCATATATACAGTGATCACTTTCTTTGTATTTCCCTTTTCCAAAAATGAAATCTTTCTGCAAACATGAAATTAACAACTCTTGACTTCTTTTCATAGCAATCTCTATTTCTGTTAAATTATATATTTGTTTTGCTCTGATCAATTGGAACTTCAAAATATTTTTTATGAGTTAAAGAATCCCATTTGATACTCACCATTTATAGGGTGCTATGTGGTCAGTATAAGATATGCACACGGTGTCTAAAACATGAGGTCAAGTTGCAAATGGTCTAGCAGGACAAAGACAGTAATCTGTGAGTTTAAAAAAATCATATTGACCCTATAAAGTATAGCTGATAAATTAATTGTGTGGAATATTAAAAATTTATTTTTTCAAATGATCTTTTACTTCCATCGTAAACCTTCATCTCCTGCCAAAAGATCTTGATCGCCTTGTTTGTGTACATTTACGCCTGTCATTTCTATTTCCATTCTTTTCATGTTTAATCCTTCCACTTGTGAGCAGAATACTTTTCCAATAACACTAAAATTCGTATTGTAGAATTTTGCAGCCAAAAGTGAAGTGAACCGTCTCCTCGAGGAGCTTCAGCATGCTCGTCTTCGCTCTCACACAGGACGTAAAGCAAATCATCACGTGGTAGGAACAATTATTTTCATTTACTAAGTGGAGTATCTGAGAGTCTTTGCTTTTCTGTGATGCTTCACTGTTTTCACAGTTGCTCAAAAATTTCTAAAACTGAAGGTGAGGTCCTATTTTGTGCGTGCAAATTACATACAAGTCTTACATGCGTCCAAAAAGTTAGCAGATCGTTTTACTCAATCCATTCTCTTCATTGTCCTTGGAAGACATTATATGTCCTTTACAATATTTGAAATTCTCTACACCGTGGAACCAATTAAAATCTCTCCTGTCCTTTTTTTGATGGAGGGAGAGCTAACTGCAGAAACTTGTTGAATTAATGAGACTCTTCAAATGTTTTCAGTGAATCTTGGCACGGACTGGTCTCCATTATTTTAGTAGAGTTACTACCTCCCCTTTTTATTTATCATTTGATTTGTTCTAGTCATCATTCATTGAAGCTTTCTGATGCACAATAAACTCAAGGTATTTCAATAAGCAAAATAAATATGACCCCTACCTTTGCAGGGGTTACATGCTGCACTAAACAAGCATTAAACAAGTAACTCCACAGAATGTTGAAGGCACTGTTTGTTTTTCCTTCGTGGTATGTATGACAGTTTCATACCTTTGCAAGCACAGCTCACTGTTTTAATTTGCATTGTCTTGAATTTTAGTAAAATAGCTTTTTGAAACAATAATGAATAGATGATTTGCTTTAGGTAAACAGGTAGGGATTGATCTTTTCCTGTGTGATTTATTACTTCTAAGGATAGTAATTCTCTTTCCAATGTGTTGATAAATATTTATCTATAGTAAATTATTCAGTGTTTGGGATTGGAGGAGCTGATTTATTTTTAATTTATTTGAATTTGTGTAAACAATTTAAAAGATGAATCCTTGTGATGCAAGGTGTGATACATTCTAAAACAAACCCATAATTCTACTAGGAGGCTTTTAAGATAGTTTTTATTTTAAACATTTTGAGAGAGTGTTCATATGCTGATTATTAGCCAAATATTTTATAAAATACCTTTTAGTTTTGATTTGTCTAATTATTTTCATGATTACACTGGATTTATAAAATTGGAGAATAACCATAAAGTACACTTTTATCACAACATGTTAATCTTCTTTGACATAGGACTTCTAGCTGAATTTATTGTAAAATTTCTATGAACATTTAATAAGTTTAAAGTTGGGCTATATTAATTCACTGTGTTAAAATGTTTTAAATTTAGATGACTATTGTTTAAAATATTATTCATTTATTTACTTTTTTGAATATTTACCTGTTTATAAAATAGTTTTAATTCAGAATTTTTCTTTTAATTTGGGAAGAATTATTGTGATTATTTTGAATATCATTTACATGTTGTTCAATTTTATTTATGTATATTTACTTAATTCAAGAGAATTTTTCCATTTAGCAGTAGAGTATCTTCTCCATCTTGTTTTTACTCAGACTCATGTATATTAATCTGGTACAATACTTTTGCTATGTACATTTTTAAAATCAGAAATGATAAACTGTTCCTCACTGCTCTGAATTTTTTTAGTGTTTTTTTTTTTTTTTTTTTTTTTTTGTTGGTACCGGCGATCGAACTCTGGCCCTTGTGCTTCCCAGGTAGGTGCCATACCACTTGAGCTAAATCCCTGGCCACTTCACTGCTCTGAATTTAAAATGCATCCATACACAGGTAGCTCATGAAGGACGAGTGTTCAAATTTCAAATGTACTTTCAAAGTAGCAGACAGCGTAGAGTTCCCAATCCCCAAATCTTATTCAAAGAGTGCATTTACTCCAAGGAAATTTGAAGGGATTTTCTTTATTCCATTATGACATTTTCAGCTTTTAGAAAAAAATGAAAGCCAAAAATGACTTTTATGGGTTTAAATACAGATGGAATAAGTAACAGTGTTCCATGAGAATAATTGTAGTTCAGAATAACCTGAAGCTATTTTATGAAGATATAGAAGAGGAGACCAAAGTCTGCAAACATAAATCATTAAAAAGTTATTGCTAATGGCCTTTCTTTGGTCAGCATATGATGCTGTATGCATATGTAGAAATATCAATGCTGTATCGTATTAAGATGAAAAAATTATGTGTCAATCACAAAAATTAAATAACATATCTCTAAAGAAAGTTATTTTAATAATTATTGAAACCTTTTCAGGGTATATTGCTCATTAAGTACATTCATTCATTCATTCATTCATTCATTTTTTAAGTTCCAAAATAACTTGCAGCCACTTGCCCAGGCTGTAGGAGGTGGAGTTAGATCATTACAGTGTAACAGAAAAGATGCCAGGTAGAGCTGTCACCCTCAGCAATGTCCGGCATTAGTCTGATTCTGTGTGGGGAACGAGGGAAGGGAAGTCTGACAGAAGGAAGCAGAGGGGAGAAAGGACATGGACAGTAAATGTATCGGATTGTTTAGCAAGGAAAACATGGCCGAAAGAGCTTGCAACGCATGCTGAGGTCACTTCAGGTTCAGATTTATTTAGAGCATCTTGCATTCATAGCTATATGTTCCTTGCAACGGAAGTAATTTGATACAATTTATACAAAGTTGGACTGAGTTCCGGATCTATTTTTTTTAATTCTAAAAATCTTGGATTTTAGGTTACAAGTGATGATGGAGTTTAATGTTTTAAGGCAAAGGGAAATATATGAATTAGGTACGCACTTCTAAAGGTTAGTAAGAAGTGCAAGCGGTGGTAGCAGCAGTTCTTAGAAAAAAATGAGTCTGAGAATGGGAAGGTAGATGAGTCATAGAGATTCTAGAAGAATCTGGGAGACGAAGTGTGCAGGGCTTTGGGACTAAGTGAATGTGAAGGTGATTTTATTTTCCATCTTAATCAATTATTTTTTAATCAAGGTTGAGAACATGGTAAGGAAAAATGTGGGAGGCATAAGTAAGATGGAGTAACTTTTATTCAGGTGATATAAAAATGATGCATATGAATCCCAGCACTCGGGAGGCAGAGACAGGAGGATTGCTGAGTTCGAAGCTTGCCTAGGCTACATAGTGAGCTCGGAGCCAACCTGAACTAAAAAGCGAGACCCTGTCTCAAAAAAAAAAAAAAATGATGCATATGTACAAATTCTGGCTGAACTACAATGTGTTATCTCTAAGTTGAGGAAAAACACCTGGAAGTATCATAGTAAACCTCTTGAGGAAGAAAGAATTCAGCATCATTCACTTGCTAAAAAAAGAGTAGAACTGCAGCATCTTTACGACTTATTCTAGCAAGACCTCTTATGTCAGACTACTGCAGGAAATTAGGGGCAGCATGACATGGGGAGGCAGCAGAGGAACTGACATACTGACCGTAGAGCCCCGCCGAGCTACTCCGCCGCTACTCAGTGTCCTCGGATTCCTTGCTTCAGCCCACGGCTTTATAAGGAATGCCTAGCATATCTTACACCCATCCCATGAGTGGTCCTTGATCTACTAACAGATGTTTCCATGCTATCTTCGTTTGTGAATTGCTTTACTTAGGACGTGTTTTCATGTAAATTGCAGGAAATGGAGCTTTAGGTTGTATCAGCAATGAAGCACTGCAAATCACACAGAAAGAACTGCTTGCACTGTTGGTTGATACCCATGCTTCAACGGTGACATTAGAGAGCAATTTATTTCTACTCCTCATTGAACTTTCTAGGCAGAGGCAGCCTTTCCCTGGCACCAACTTTCACATCTCTCTTCTTTGACCACTCAAACAAAATTTGAATCTGTTCTCTGGTAGAGCAGCAGGAAAATATTTTAAGCTTAACTTTCTTTTTAATCCTCTCTCAAACATACTGTGGTGATATTATCCAGTTTTTAAAATAACTATGACAAAATATGAGAGCTAATGAACATACGATCACAAAAAGTTCACTTGGGCTCAGTGCTTAGGAAGTTTCGACCTATGATTGATGAATCCAGGCACTGAGGCCTCAGCAGAGCAATACATCATGATGGGAAAAACTGGGAAAGCAAATCTTCTCACCTCTTGGCCAAGAAGGAAAAAGATGAGAAGGGAAATAATGAGGGGAAAGAATAAATAAGATTTGGAAATAAAAAGAAATAGCATGTATATAAGGGGTGGGGGATTGTGGGTGGGTAGGGATACGGGTAAAAATGAGAATTAACTTTTGTCATATACTGATGCAAAATTCCCCATGTTGAGTGTGATTATGAACTGTCTATAAAATGTAGCAATAAAGAATTCAATTTAAAAAAAAAAAGAGAAGGAGGCTGGTGTCCCAACACAGTTCTCTCTCAGCACAGACCTCCAAAGGCCTGAAGACTTCCCTTTCTAGGAATGAGAACTCTGCATCCTTCAAACACAGATGTCTTCAGGAGAGTCTGTCTTCCTGATAATGATAACTTCCAAGTTCTTTGAATAAAAAAATTGGGACAGCTCTTTAGTCCTCTCTAAATCCTGCACTATTAGAAGCTATAAACCATTTCTGCTCCTGACAGAATTTCAGTAAATAATGAGATACTTTTCCCCATCCAAACAGATTTGGTGTGTTTTACAGTTTTGAACAGAGAGGTTTCATTCTCTAAACTTTCATGAAAAGTTCTCTTCACAATAAATAAAAAATATTTTAATAAGTTTCTTCATTTTTATTGGACAGAAGAAAGTCACATGACCAATACTAAAATAATAAATTATAAGAAGAAATGGGTCTTCTGTTGAACAGTAGTCAGTCCCTATCTGCATCCTTTCTTGAGCTAGGAGTAAAAATAGCTACTGAGAATAATATAGATGTTTCCAGGGTGAAAGAGACCTAACTAAATATTAGGTTATTTGTTGAAGTAGGTAAAGAATCTGGGAGTTGAGAAAATCAAATAGTAGACAACTCCAACTTCATACAGGAGAAAATCCTGCTGTCTTCTCTCACACTTATTCATTCTCATTTCAGTTGCAACACCATCTATTTTTTATTTTTATTTTTATTGGTACATTACATTATATATACACATCACAAAATTTGTACCAGTATATGACACAACTTAATTCTCATTTTCCTCTTCCCCTACCCACATACCACCCCCTACCCCTATATACACAAGTTTTGTTTCCCTTTTTCTTTTTAATCATCTATTTATTTGGCAACTTCTAAAGAACAAAAACAAAGAACAACAAGCACCTGCTTATTTTATATTTCTGCTTTTATACAGCTGTAAGCTCTATTGCCACATGGCACTAGCTCCAATCTATTAACAGTGCCACCGGCTAAAGTGCCTCTACAGGTGCTGCGGGACTGTTCATTTCCTAGAGGGAAACAGACGTGCTCTCCTCAGCCCCGCCATCACCCGTAGGATGAACGCTTCAAAACAGTAGCTTGAAGAGTATTCTGTAGATACATATTATAGGTCTGTTTCTTAATTGCTCACCAGCATACCTGCAATCCATAAAAATGACTTTGTTTTATGACTAGCTGGCCAACGATGGAGGAAAATTTCTACCAATGTGAGCTAAATAAACCCTTCCCCCTTTAACTCTGTGTGTTCAATATGTTTATCTCAGCAACACAAGTCACTATGACACATTCTTAGACTGAGATTGGTGCTTCAGATAGCAAATGTGCATATAGTTCTATAAGAAAGATCAAATTTTCACCTGCTATCATTACACTTAACTATTGCACATTCCAAGTAGCAATACCGTTAAATATACCCTTTAAAGAACTCAATATCTTTCAAAAACGATAGTAAGAAAGCAAATAATGGTGAAATCTACACAGAAAACACTTTAGCAAAAATTCCCCTTTTGATTTTTTGGAGACAACAATATTTATTAGCAGCCATTGTTTTAGTAAAATAAAATACGTTCAGTCTATTGTTCTTGAATGAAATCCACAGTGCAAAGATAAGCTTTTGTGAACTTTGTTTATAAATACCCTGCATGTGTGACTAAACTAAATTGTATAGACAAAACTTTTACACCTTAAGTATATCTACTGTATTTTAAAAGACATTAAATATTAAAGTAACCATGAACATCCCATTTTCATCTAAGAATGAACCATAGAAGAAATAGTTCATCAAAATATCACTTACTTATTGCATTATATTGTAATAATCAGATTTTCTCCAGGCCCAAGAATTACTGGTTTGTGTCTGTCTAGTCATACCCTTCATAATTGAGAAGCAGGTGTTTTCACCCTTCTCTGACAGCAATTGTCAACAACAAATGGGATATTGCTGGTCAGAAAGATGACATATTGTTTAATGCCAGTGACAGAATACCAGAGTGAGAAGTCTTACGGGGATTCGGTATCCACACCTTCTATCTGAACCTTATAATTGGTTATTTCTATCAGATAGGGTGATGGGGATACTGCCCTCAGCCATTCTGGCAGCTGTCCCTAAAATATTATGGACTCTGTGGGTTAAAAACTATAGACACTTATGTCTCACAGTTCTGAGGGCAGACGCAGCCAAGAGTAGAGTGCCAGCACGCCAGGTTCTGAGGAGGCCCAGGTGCCACGCTCAGATGTGACCATCTACTCACTGCCATCTCCCGCTGCAGAAGGCATGGAAGGTCCCCCTGGGGTCTGCTCCAAAAGATGGTGATGTCATGCCTCACAACGGCAGCATTGTGACCTAAAACAACTCCCCAGACTCCCAGACCCTGATGCTGTCATCTTGGGGCTTGATATGTCAATCTATGGATTTAGAAGGAAAGAAAAAACATTCAGCCCAGCAAGGGAAGGGCCCTGGTTTAAATATTAAAGCATCCCTAAGCCCCTTGTGGGCAAAAATATGACTTTGGGAGGTGATTAATCATGGAGCGCTGTACTCATCTGAGGATTCGCCCAGCTGAGTTTAGTAGCTGAATGTCCTGTAAGACGTGGGCTCTGGTGGGATGAGGCCCAGCACTAGGGATAGGACCTGGGGGATGCAGCCCCCCCGTCTCTCCTCTCTGCTTCCTTTGTCGTATCAGCAGTTCTAGCTGCTCTTTTCACTGTGCAGCTTCTCTGTCAGAGCTGGCAGACCACGGGGACTGAGGCTTCTAAAACTGCACGGAAATAAACCCCTCTTCCTTTAAGTCGAGGGTGATAGGAGTTATGTGTCAGTGACAAGGCAAGTTTATTCTTCTAAAAATAAAATCAGGAAAACATCAGTAGACATACAGGTCTCTATGTCCCATGTTCTCTCAATATCAGCATCAAGTGTTAATAAGCTAGTGATTTATTTAGGGAGCTATTAATGAATGTATGCATCAAATTCTTAAGTAGAGTTAAATATGCTTTGCTTTTACAAAATGAAATTGTATTGTAAAATGGCATAAGATGAATATTTGTATACTACTGATTCCTGCATAACTTTTGCCAAACACTACAAGTGTTGTCATTTAAAAAAAATTTGTTTTGTTTTTATGAATTATAAGGCACACAAATAGAAGAGAATGTGGGGAATATATGCGGTGATTTGGACAACTGTAAAAACACAGATTGAGTATCCAATTTCAGGTCATGCAAAGCTGAATAATACTGAGGTTAACATCCAGGAAATATAATTAAAACAATGATCTGTAAATGTTATTCTTCCTGAAGTTACATATTAGGATTTTTCCCTAAATAAACTTCTTTTCTCTCTTTCTTTTTCTTTTCTTTTTCTTTTTTTGAAACAGGGTCTTGCTTTGCAGTTCAGTCTGGCCCTGAGCTCACTATGTAGCCTAGGCAAGCCTTGAATTCAGCAATCCTCCTGTCTCTGAGTTCTGAGTGCAGGGATTATAGGTGTGGGCCACCACACCCGGCACTGTGGTAGGTGGTACTGTTTGCTGATGGGCTTGAGTCACCATGCCCAATATTTTTGTACATGGTTACCAGGGATTGAACCAGGGACTGTGTGCTTGGAAGGCAGGTGCCGGAACCACTGAGCTAAATCTCCAGCCTTTCAATGGTTTCTTGAACATAAAAACAGAGGAAGAGAATAAAATAGAAAATATTCAAACAAAAGATGCAGTGGTATTATATTTAATAAATGTGTTAAATGTATTATAATTAGTAATTATATATTAAATTAATAATTCTGGAAATCAAGCAAACTGAAAAGTCTTTTAAAAACCAATACAACTTTCAAAACCAGGTTATATTCAATGAGTGAATTTTGCAAATCATAGAAATGCAAACAATTATAAGGGAGGTTATAAAATGTTTTTTACTAGCTACATATACAATAAAATATATAGAGATGAATAGTAGTAAGGACATTGTTACCTAACCCTAAAACAATTTGGAAAAACGTTCTGTGGTTGGATAATGATATTCTACTTTAAGAACCAGCTTTCATAAATTTTGTGGAAGTTTGTACAAGGATAGATATATGAATGGATGAATAGGTAGGAAGGAAGAAAGAAAAAGCAAGAAAATTTTAGAAAAGAAAAGTTCAAGATATATTTATCAGAGCACTTATTTTATTTTTTTGAGAGACAGGGTCTCACTTTGTAGTTCAGGCTGACCATGAGCTCACTATGTAGCCCAGGCAAGCCTGGAACTCAGCAATCCTCCTGCCTTGACCTCCCGAGTGCTGGGATTACAGGTGAGAGCCACCATGCCCGGCACTGTGGTATGTGGTACTGATTGCTGGTGGGCATGAGTCACCATGCCCAGTATTGTTCTATGTGGTTACTAGGGATCGAACCAGGGCCCTTTTGCTTGCTAGGCAGTCTTTGGAACCACTGAGCTAAATCTCTGGCCCTATCAGAATACTTTTCTGGAACATAAATCTAGCTTAATTTCCACAGTAGGGGATTTAGCTGAAGTAATATCACGTCTACATTGCAAGCACAAGGGCCCAAGTTCAATACTCAGAACCAGAAAAAAATTATGGAGAATAGGCAAACTAAAGAATTAGATAAAAATATCTTATTATTTCGTGATTAGAATGAAGATTAACATGTATGTGGCATTTTAAGAGTATCATATAGTATTGAAAGTAAAATAGATTGAAACCAAAACAACTATTTGTGCCTCTTGTCACATAATCTTATTCTATATATAGTTATACACAAACATACAGACATATGCATATGGAAATGCCCATGTGCATGGATTTATGCAACTGTGCAAGTCTGTACATATTTAAGTGTAAAAATGTCTATTCATCTAGGCAATGAGAGAAAGTAAAGATCTTTTGAGTGGAGAATTATTTAAAATTTTAAAGTACTTATTTGGATTTCATTTGTTATTATATGTCCATATTTATGTTTGTTTTCATGGGGAGTTATAGCTTTCTAACAAAAATATTCATCTGTAATGAAATAAGTATAAACATTTGCTTCCATTTGAAACTCGAGGTTGGAGACTTAGCATACTATTGATTTCCCAAATATTCAACGTCCACAGTTCTTATGGTGACAGAGCTATTATTGAAATGGTGTGACTCAACTCTTCAATTCCTTCTCAAATTCTGTTTTACATTTCAGGAATTATGGCAAGCTAGTTTTACCTATGAAATTTCACATATGCTATTATTTTTTGCTATGAAAATCTGTTTTACCTCCTCACAAAACTAAGTTTCACTGATTATTTTTCTTTCAAATTATATTGTCTTATACTCGAAGAGTGCATTCCTAATTTCCTCATCTAGATAGGATTTCACTGTAATGATTCTAGTTTGTCACTATATATGTCTGTTGGAGTCTGATTAATTTGTAAAATATCTGGACCTCCCAGTCACTAAATATTCAGTGCAGGTATGGCCATATCTGATTTTTACTTCACTATACATCCTGCACCAAGTATTATGTAGCCTACTAGATTCATAAATATACATTTCTGGAGATGAATTGAATTAAATAATTTTGATAATTTCATTGAACCTGCCTCCAGTACTAATATATACACCTAGAAAATAGTTGATATTTGTATATATTCATCTTGATAATTTATTTAAGATACAAATTTTTCTCTCCTGGATGGGTTTCTAAAAGAAAAAGTATATCTCCAAATATGAAATGCTAGCTTTATTTACCATAATCACGTGGTTTTCCTTTGACTGAAGATAATTTTCAAAAACAAAGTTCATATGTGTGGTGTACAGCATGGACTAAAGACATGAATCATAGTGTATGGTTGCTCATGTGACCATTTTGAGGGATTGTGAACCAATGAGCATATCATATTAAGGAATATTTTTATAATTTTATATGTTGAGACACGTAGGCTTGGCTGGAAAGGACAGACTAATAAGACATATATTTAGTTGCCTAGGAAAATGTTGTAAACCCAACATATTATTCTGATTCATGACTGGTGTATTATTTGAAAATTGTTTACAAATTTTGCAACATTATTTCAGTTCTTCCAAATAAAAACATTAAGGCAACCTTTGGAGTTGGGGGAAAATACTTACTTATAATTCCTAAAATAATCCAAATTGTTAAACACTGATCATTTTGATTTTTACATCTTGCAATTTAATAATTCTGGTTTTTACAGTAAAAATATATTCCAAAGAAAAGCACTTAGCAAAAGGAAAATAACAGTCTCAGATACTTTTAATTGATTCAAGCCACAAATATATTACTTTAAATTTTCCACAGACAATAATTTTTTCTTTCAAATTATTTTCCAAGTAAGCTTAGTTTTATTGTTATTACATTGTTATATTTTATGAAAAATCTATACATTTTATTATTTAACATGCTCTATGAGACATTATTAAAATTATCACTGAATGTTATGAGTAGTTATGTTATTAGAAAACAAAACTCTGCTCAATAAACACTCTCGCACTACAATTACAAACAATAAAGTTATCTACATATATCTTAACTTGCATAATAAAATATTGAGCCAACTCCTTACAGTTCAACTCTGGCTGAATTCCAAAGCAAGGAAATTTATAAATTGTTACACTAGACTCAATATATTCTAAAAACTTCATACTTTGTTTGAAAATAGATTGTTCTTTTAATAAACAATGATGCACTACATAGATATGTACAACGTATTTAAGAAAGATGTGTATACTAAAAACATGTCAAGGGAAAGGAAAGAAATAATTAAGATCAGGGAAGACATAAATGAATTAGAGACTTAAAAAGTCTAGGAAGTTGAGTTGTTTTATTAAAACTATAAGCAAAATTGATTCACCTTTAACTAGAGAGAGAAATACAATTATGAATGAAAGAAGAGATATTAAAACTGATAGCACAAAAATACAAAAGATCATGGAACTACAATGAACAATTAATTGCCAACAAATTGAATAAACTAGAATAAATGGATGTATTTCTCCAATATAACCTATTATGATTGAATATAGAAGAAATAATAAATCTGAACAAAAGAATAATGAGCCAGTAGATTGAATTAGTGATCAAACATCTTCTCTTGAAAGGTGATTCTGGAACTTAATAGTGTCACTGCGGAATTTTATGAAAATTTAATGAATAATTAATGCCAATCCATCTTACATACTTCTCCACTACATGACTATAAGGGAGCTATTCTGTTCAGATTTCATTATTGCAACACATTTCTAAAATAATTTAATTTTTAAAGGAAAGGCCCCAGTTTGGAGGATCATGGACCTTTTCATTGAGGTCTGTAGTTGAAGGGCAGCCCGTCTTGGGCAGAATACGTGCTCGTGCCAACTGTTGATGCCGTAGCTTGGAGAAAAAGAGGTGAGCAAATAGCTAGTTTCACGACCCCTTTGAAAACAAACCTCCAATATTTTAAACTTTCTACCCAAAATTTCCACTGGTACAAATTCCTGCTATTGAGTGTGATCACGATGTGTATACACAGTGTACCAATAAAGATAAAATTTTTTAAAAAATTTCCACTGGCTGCCGGTAGCATCAAGCTGGAAACTGAGCCTTTAACATGTAAGATTTCTGGGGATACTTTTGGTTCAACCAATAGAAAAAACACTTCCAAATAATTTTTATGATTTTAGAGTCACTTTAATATTAAAACCAAAGAGAAAAAATTAAAGGTAAAATTCAGGCAAAGATAGGTGTTTTCTTTTTTTAATTGATTTTATATACCCATCATGATCAAACTCAACACTGAGAATTTGTACTAGTATATGACACGACTTAATTCTCATTTTCCCCCTTCCCTTCCCACTCTACAACCCCTCACTCCCATATATGTAAGCTTTATTTCCTTTTTTTAACCATCAAATTTTTCTTTTCCTCCTTTTATTGTATCTCCCTTTTCCCTTTGGATATTTTTATAGTTAACAATACCCATCATAAGATTCTAGAACCCATTTGCATCTTCAGATTCTCATACCAGAGAAAACCTAATGTATTTACACATCTATGACCTATTTATTTCATGTATGAATATGTTATAAAATGAAGTATTATTGTGCCTATAAAGAGTAGTCAGTTTGAGTCATTTATACAGAAATGGATGTACACTGAAGATAGCTGTTCTCTTAAATGCACAGATACAGATGAAACATACAAGAATTATATTCATTAAATAATGCCACTAAGAAAAGAAACTAAGAAAACTTAAGAGTGACTTACTGGGTGATAAAAAAGTTCAGAATAAGCCTCTTAAAGCAATTCAGTGAATTTCAGAATACATGGATACAAAATCTAATTAAATTTGGAAAATGATATGTGGGCAAAGCAAAAAAAAAAAGTAGTTCAAGACATGAAAAGTATAATGATTGAAATTTTAAAAATTTCTATAGAAATCTTCATTTAAAAATCTTCACTTTCAAGGTCAGACGTAGCAGCATGTACCCCTGGCCTTAACTACCCAGCAGGCTGAAATGGGAGAGTAATTAGAGTCTAGTGTTTAAAATCACATTGTGAAAAATAACGGTACTCAATACCCAGTCTCACAAATAAAAACCAGTATAGAAAGTATAGTTTTATTTATAATAAATACATTTTATACACGACATGCTTGCATCTATGTATGCAGCATTGTTAAAATACTAAAATTTTAGATGTGTAGAACAAATTAGTAGTTGCAAGTGGTTAGAGAAAATTATTCTGTGTGACGATGAGTGAGATTAAGTGACAGGAGAGACATGTGGCAGTGGAATGGCTCTGTTTTGACTGCTCTGGGAGTCACATATTCACATCTGCTAAAATAACACTCAAATAGAAGCATCTACTATATACATTTCAAATGCTTGGGCTGATATAATTAGGGACGATGTCACCATATTAGGAAACTGAGTAAATGGAATAAGAGGCCTTTCTACTTTCTTTGTTGCTTTCTGAGAGCAAACATTTCAAAATAAGACATTACACAAGACCAAGGTAAGTATATTAAGTTTAGTGTTGAGATTTCAGTTTTCTCTGAAGTCATTTCAGTTATTGGTGCTCAAGTCTTTTTCCATTTAATCTAACTGAAATTTGATTTCTTACTGACATTTGATTTGGGGCCTATTATAAAACTCTAAATTGAACTTGTTTTCTGAATTGTTGCTTATAAATTATGAGTTTCATGTGACTATGAATGCTGAGGGGAGGATCTGTTTGCTCATAATCCTTCTTTCAGGACCATTCTTAGATGATTTTTCTAGACTCTCAGATTTTCCTCTGGCAAGCCCTATAGATCTGTGGCTGCTGACCATGGATGACCCTGGACCAAGACTGCTCAATGTCCTGCACTTAACATTGTTGAGCTGCACTTAATTCTGTGTGACAAGGTCACAGATTAAAAATACCAAGGCACAAAATGTACTAGTTGACAAGAGAACCATCTGCTCTGTGTTTTCTTCCAATTAGCACATAAAATGTATTGCCTTGTGCTTTGAGACTCTTTCTTTCCTTCTGGGATTGCTACAGCTTTGTGAATAGGCCTCATCATCTTGAAATAAATCCACCCACGTTTATCATAGTGATTCCCACCTCACTTCATATTGATTTCGAAGAAGTAACATATTTCAATAACATTGTACTCCTTTCTGTGCTACAGATTCTTTGGAAACAGCACTTTGGTTAAAGTGTAGGAGGGGATGCTCTTATAACTTATACTTTCAATCTTCGGCTTCCTTAAAAATGAGGTGACTCAAAATACACATATTGTGCTTTTCAGTTTCCAACATGCAGAATTTATAATCTGACTCTTTCCATAATTAACTACTATATAACTTTTGAAATCACAGGTTAAAATGCTTCATTACTAGCCTTATTTAGTTAATTTCAATTTGCAACTTTGCAAGTATCATGTAAAGAATCCATTTCCAATGGGGGGGGGGAAGCAGTTCTAAAGATTTTCTTTGGGAATTGTATTTTTGTGTATATGAATCCATATAGTTTCATGATTCTATTTCTAGCCTAACATAATTGAAAAGTCATGTGTGATAGGGCTGATACACATTACTTTTTTTTTTTTTTGAGACAGGGTCTTGCTTTGTAGTTCAGGCTGGCCCTGAGCTCACCATGGAGCCCAGGCAAGCCTCAAACTCAGCAATCCTCCTGTCTCTGCCTCCCGAGTGCTGGGATTACAGGCGTGAACCACCATGCCCGGTTGATACACATTAGTTTTTGCTCATTTTTTCCTTCAAGGGGGGTGTATATTAAACATCTTAAAAATGCAAAATACTGTGTTATGGAAATGAAGTGAGGTTGAGTGTTCGTCACTGTAAGGATGAAACACAGACTTAAACCAGCCTCCCAAGTAGTCCCTGAACAGAAGGCCATGTGAACCCACATCAGGTATTAATTATGTTTCATCATTTGCTGATTTCTCATCCAATACAAAGCACTGGTTTGATCAAGGCTTCTTGAAAAAAAAAAGCCTATTAATACACACACACACACACACACATATATGTATATATAATTTTATTTTTTGAGACAGGGTCTTGCTTTGTAGTTTAGGCTGGCCCTGAGTTCACTATGTAGCCCAGGCAAGCCTCAAACTCAGCCACGCTCCTGCCTCTGCCTCCTGAGTGGTGGGATTACAGGCATGAGCCACCACTTCCAGCACTGTGGGGTGTGGTACTGATTACTGGTGGGTGTGAGTCACCACGCCCAATATCATTGTATGTGGTTACCGGGATCGAACCAGGACCCTTGCACTTGCTAGGCAGGTGGTAGAACCACTGAGCTAAATCTCCAGCCCCTATTAATATGTTTTGAACAAACTTCAGTGAGGAAGAAACTCGCTCATCCTTCTCACCCATCAGAGAGAGGGAAGTAATGTAGCTAATACCAGGAGGACATCTACTTAAAAATTCCCCACGCTTTTGCCGCCCTCTAGGTTATCAGAATAATAAAAGGTCATCACCAACTTTAAATAAATATCAGGTCAAAATTTTAATGGAAATTTTATAAAAATTTGGTTTAAAATGTTATCATCTTGTTTTGCAGGGCCTTGAAATACTCCTTGCGTACTCTGTACACACTCTTTTCAAAAATTAATTTGCATGTATTTTATGTGCTTCAAAATTCTCACATTTTTTTTCCAAAAAATCAAATCGTTTTGTATAAATCTAAGCAAGATATAACTCCTACGACATCATCTTGCCACAACTAAAGGACAGAATCATAAAATAGCCCTCTCTGTTATGCAAGAGAACGCATAAAGTGTCTACAGCTCACTTTCAGGAAACTAAGAAATGATCAACTCTATATTTAGAGGGTTGTAATTTTCAGCCCAGAGTGAATTGTTGGATATATTTATTCTTTTCTCAAACAGTCCCCCAGGTTTCTATGACAGCAAGTATGCTATAGTCACTGAGCAAAGCCCCTACTGAGCCTGCATTAACCCCTGAGGAGAAATTCTGATGTTAAAATCAGCTAAGTCAACCAATTTCAAATAAATTGATTTGCTCTAAAACGTTTTATGGGTTATAATGTACATTGTTTACTTTTGTCAGATGGTAAACCTTTGCAAGCTTTATGAAAATATCTAGCCTGGAAGGAAGTCTGTGCACACAAAAGGAATTGGTTATGTATTCATAACATATTTAAGACACTTGCACTGGATTGAATAATATTATGAATTTGTTAACTGGCTTCCATCTAAGGTAAGATTTATTTGGCAGTTCACAGTATGGAGGGGTTCAGCTCTATGATTTTTGTATGTAGTCTAAACATGTGCATGTTTCAATCAGTACTTTGTTCTTTGCTAATCTACAAGCTAAATGTTAGAAATGGACCATCAGTAACATCAGTGACTTGTTCATTATCATAAGTATTATGAGGATGATTTCAATGCTTAAGTGAATTTTAGGAATTCAAACCTTATTAATTACTGAAATACACTCAGACTTCTACATGAAAGTAAAAAAAGAAATCCAGTATGAGTAATACACATTTGTCCAAACCTGCAAAAATGGACAGCAGAGTGAGTCTTAATGTATAATATATGGAAACTTTAGGCTTTTATAATATCACTAAAAATAATGAGGATTCCCAGGATAGAATGCAGAATCTCACAAAAGAGTCTGAGTTTATTATAGTTTACAAAAGACTTTGTATTTATTCCTATTTTGTGAGATAATCTCACTAATAATGGGGGCAAATATTCACTTAAGTTACTTTGAAATCAATGTAGTCTATAAAACTAACCTAAGTAACTTAAATTAGTTTGGAAATGAATGTTGTCTATAAAACTATAGGCAAAACTAACTACATAATGAATTGTAGTTGGTAATAACATTAATTTCTCAGTGGATTATATATTCTACCATTACTTCTTCTAGTTCTTCTAATGCTTTTGTACCTATTTACATGAATAGAACAATTCAGTGCATGAACAGCAAATTGTGAGAAGCAGGTTTCTTAATGTGGGAGGAGGAGGTATTAGCAGGCACGAGGAGGAGCCAGAATCTCCTACACAGTATCAGGTTAAGTGTGTCAGCTTGCATTAGTGTGCACCTTATTTCACATATGTATGGAAGGATGCATATGAGCAATTGTTCAAGAATGTGAAATGCACAGATGTCAAATGCACAGTGTTTGCTTTCTCTGTCACCAAGGAGGACAAGATGCAAGGACACATTGATACGTAAGTGCAGATCATGGTTCCTAACATCATTGAGCAATAAAATAAATGAGGTTTCTTTGGAGGAATGGATGATTCTAGAACTGGAACAGCAAATAGGTGAGGTAAGCCTGGGACATCCAACAGTACCACAGTGTATGGAAGGAAACAAAGAAAACAAGAATTATGTCAGACAAATGCACGAGTCCAGCGAAGGATCTCCAGAGGGCCAAGACTGGAACACTTGGAGAAATGCAGTAAATGTTACAGTATCCAGTCATACTAGCAAGCGGAAAACAGATACCTGTAAGTCTCAAATGCTACATATATGTAATTGAATAAACAAATAAGTAGGGTGGAGAGACAAGTTTCCCTTGCAAAAAGATTCCAATGTTTCCCTTCATTGCATGCACTGGGTGTAATCTCCCAATTCTTAAATTTGGACTGTGCATAGCCCCTATCACAGAAAGAGTAGTACGGAGAAGAAAAAATGAGAGCAAATTTGTAGTGGAAAAACATGACTGTCACTATGTCAACCAGGTTAATAAGTTACAAGTTTGTAAGTAAAACGTGTATAATGTGGGATACCCCTGACATTATGCAATGACAAAAAAAACACTTTATTTATGAGGGCTTTGTTCAAAAAAGTATAACTCTAGTAGAATCATGAGAACATTGAAAATAGCCCAATTAAAAGTCATTCTCTAGAACACTTGACCCATAGTCCTCAAATTTAAAAAGCTGAACAAAAATGAGGAAAGCCGAGTGAAGGATCTGATAACACACAAAAACGCTTTCTCATAGGAGGCATGTGGAAAGTTCATTCAGATAGACTTTCACCTAAAAAGCTGAAAGAGGACACGAGCAACACAGTATCCTCTGTTACTCAGCACATCTTCATGTTGGTGGGATAGTCAGATATTTATGCTCAGTTGATGAGAACTTCATCATTGACTGGTTTTGATATTCTATTGTGGATCCCAACCCAATAATCTAGCAATTTCTAGATGCACGAAGAAATATGCATCTTTAAATATTTAAAAGCTTTTCCCACCATATTTACTCTTGCTGCGTTCTTCATTTTGTCAAAATACATGTGCAGTGCATGGTTCACATTCACATTGGGAAGGATGCACAAGGCAAAAGGTAGCTTGCGTGCTTTTTGGACTCTCTTCCTTTCTTGTTCGCTTGGCACTTTCCCCTCTAAATCCCTTTCGTCACTCTCATTCCTATTGTTACTATTACCGTTAGCTCATGTTGATGACATGCGATGTTTGCATTCACTGAGAACATTTGGTTCCTGTCAGGGGGGCACCTTAAATCTTCCCACTCTCCCTTGCCTCTCTGTCCCCTCCCCTTGGATCTCCTGTTCTCTTTACCCTTCGGATGAGATCTTGCTTTCGTTTCCTGCTCTTCATCCTTTGGACATTTTATAAGAAATTATTTAAAAAAATATACAGGCAAATAATGATTGATACAGGGTATAATAAAGAACAAAATTTGTCAACACTGTGTTAGCTTCATGTTTAAGCCATAAGGTAACTAATCGTGGCTTTAATGAAATTTTAATGCCATGCAATTTGATCACAATAGGCCTTCTTTTGTATGTTAATAAGATGCAGAGAGATGCAGAAGTTTTTTAAACTGATATCATCCTTGTAACTTTATTTTTAGAATAAGATATCCTTACCAGAAATGTATCTTATCCAGTATTCTGTCTAAATACAGCAAACATGCTGTGAAAGAGGTTTCATAGAAACATAATCAAGGATCTTCCAAGAAAATGACCCTTTAATTCCACTTAGATCTTTTCATAGATACATTTCCTTTCTGCATTTCATAAATCTTTATTGCACTGAATTGAACTTTTAGAAAACTCCTTTGTAAGAACCGCTATAGTTATGCATATTTTGGTCTTTTTGTAGATGATTAGTAAATTTAACATTGAATACAATTTGCAGAGTGAAAATTTAAATGAAAACATGAGTCTATATATTCTGGAAGATGTATTGAATAATTTATATGGTAAATGCATCTTTTTAGGTGAGAATTAAAAACCACTTTTATAAAAATGTCAATTTGCTCCCTTTATTTGCTTGCATATCTAAAATTGGCCATAAAATGACTGTTATGTTTGTGTAAATAGTATGGCGTTCACAAAAGCCTTACGAATGAATTTCTTTGTAATGCCTTCGGGAAACACCATTCATTTGCAGACTTACTTCTGTGCCGTGTGTTACATTAAGTTTTTGATAAATAAAGAGCCAGAGATTAGTATAAAGGAGGCCAATTAGCCGGACTCCACAAGTAGCACCACAGTAAAAATAATGCTACGCACATTAGAGATGTGAAGTATTTGTTCACATTTGGAACAAATGGCATTAGAACATTTACTTGTATGCAGCTTATTTATTTGTGCAGCTTTCAAGGGTTCCTCTAAACATAAGCAGAAGCTCTAGGAAATGCAAAGGGTGGGTGGAAGTTTAGCCTTCAAAGCAGGCACGACCAGCGTGCACCCCGGCGGGCAGTGGGTCTAGTACATGGCGGTGCCTCCCACTGGTGTAGAATAATCTCCACATAACAGCAATGGCGGTGCCTAGAGGATTCAGGTTGTGCACCACGTTAGGACGAGGAAAGAGCCACCTGAGCTCCCCACCCCAAACGGTTTGGGTTTAAGAAAAAAGCTGTCAAATCTCTGTCAGGATTAGAGTGGTGTGTGAAAAATGAGAAGAATATTAGAATTTCGCACCTTTGAAAACTCCGGTATGATTGGGAATTTAGAGTTCAGTTCATGTTTCCTGGAGAGATCACGGGGCTGCTCCGGCAGTTCTCAGGCTTCCAGAACAACCCACCATCCCTCTTCCTCCTCTCTCCTCTTCCCCTCTCTCACTGATCTTCCTGTCAGCGTTGATCTCTGGAGGCTACTTTTCACTGTGTATGACGCCTGAGCTACTCATTTTGATGCCTTCTCTGCCTTAACACGAGATGGTGAGAGAGGTAAGGAGGAGATGCTGTCTATGAGCCTCAAGCAGTGCTTGGGACCTGTCGGTTGGTCTCATACAATATTACTGTTATCATGATACATTAACCTCCTTATTGTTAGGTATATAATCTAACAATGTAATAAGAGGTCAATGAATACATTTTATGAATATATTCAGTACTGCCTGTATCTATCTATCTCTTACCCACCCTGATTCATCAGGGAAATTTCGACACTCCAGGACAATCCGTCATGAAATTCCAGTGGTACTTACTTTCAGGGATTCTGCCACGGCAGAGAAGCTAAGGCCAGCATGCTGGAGGCCCAGGATTTAGGCTCCCGAATGAATCAGTCAACTCTCCAGCAGCCTCCCTGGGACTTAACGCGTCATGCACATAACTTGAGAGAGGAGTCATTTCATTTGCCTCATGGTTTCAGAGAATTTGGCCCATGCTCACCTGGCTCCTAACTCATGTCATGTACTGGAACAAATTCTCCAATATTGAGTGTGTGAGCTGTATATAAAATGTATCAATAAAGAATTCGATTTAAAAAAAAAAGAACATCATGGTGGGAGATTTGAAGGAGCAAAGCTAGTTAGTCCATCATGGCGGGAAAGCAGAGTGGGTGAACGGCTCAAGGTAGGAAGAGCCAAGAGGCCAGAAGAAGAACCCAAGGCCACGCCCCTAAGACCCGCCCAGACCCAGAAGAACCCAAGGCCACGCCCCTAAGACCCGCCCAGACCCACTAAGTGCTGGGTGTGCTTCCCAGCCCCGGAGTACATCTCAGAGCCAGCCAGGCTGCCACTGCCCTCGGCTCAAGAGGAACAAGGGCTGAAGAGTGTATCAGCAAAGTCACTGTGTTGCTTGCCTCAAGGCATAATTACCTGAAGAACTGGAACTCACACAGAACCCTGCGGCCTAGATGCAGTAAGTCATAAAGATTCTTTGGGGAGAGATGTCCTTCCTTTTATTGAGGCTGGAAAATGGCCTTGATCACTAGAGACTAGTAATTGGGGTGGCCAGGAAGCTGAATAAGCAAACTCTGAAGTGACCCTTGTCCTTCGTGGGCATCAGGGTCTCTGATGCTGATCTCTTAGTAACATCTGCAGAATTTAGTCTGAGTCCACAGATATAAACTTACTATTCTTTGTCTAAAAATTTTAAAATATCATGGCATGCTCATTTGTCAGACTTTACTCTGTCTGAGAGAGGATGCGTATGTAAATCTTAAAAACCTTTTATGCTTTTCTCTTGTTAATCAGCGCTTGTATTAATTGGGTTTCTCATCCTGCCAAACAGCCCACAGTGGGAGCCCACAGGACAAATAGCATTTTTATACCGCCTTCAACATTAGCTAAAGTGCCTCATTAGAAAACAAACAAAGAGCTATCCAAACATCATTTAAGATCTTAAATAAATCATCAATTACATTAACTATGTACAGTGTTTTCCTTGAGTAATTGTTTTAAACTGATAGTAAGTCTTAAAATTTAGAAGCAGAAGTAGTAAAACAGTTTGAGTGAATGTGTATGATTCTTTTGAAAGCATTAGGTACTCATGGTTGCCTGTGGCTTTATTAACCCATAATCTAATCTTATTAACATGTAAATTAAAGTCTGTTCTAAATTGTTTCAGCGCCAAAACAAGTGCAGGGGAGGAGAGAGGAAAGTAATCTCCAAGTCAGAAGTTCACATCAATTTCCCCTGAGCATTGATTGAATTTGGTGTGAAGTGGCGTGGCATTGTTTGTTTAATTTATAGCAGTAAAAGGAAAGAAGAACAGAGTACAAAGTCTAAACAGCTTCAGGAAGCCCCTTTCCCACCGACACCTGTGGGCCACCTTCCTGGTTAATACCGGAGTGGGGTGGGAAGAGACAGGTGGATAAAATCAGTCTCTGGCCATATCTTTTCTTGTGCTGGGTGTATTATGTTCTTCTTTGGCTGGATTTCATTGGATTTGGCTTGGGCACATGGGATCATCAAAGATGAGGTTTAAAATAAAATACTAAGTAGAAGAAAAAAATTAAGAACAGCAAAATGTATGATCGAATGAGTAACTTCTTTTGAACAATTCCAAGCATTAATAGTGACCTTTCCAGATTAACCAACAAAACAAGATTAGGACAGACAGCTACAAAATAGTAGAAAAAAATACTAGGAATAGCATTGTACTTACATAAAATAAGAAGAAGAAGGAAAGGAGTAGGACAGAAACATTTCAGAAGACTGACAAAACAGTGAAAAAGAGAATTTTAAAATTTAATAACTATAGACAAGAAAAGTTACAATCGTCGAAGTTTTTAGCAGAGTGAATGATGTTATAAAATCAATATTTTATAATTAGTTAAGCATCAAAGATGTTAAGTTATCCACTAGTGGAAGGACAAATAGCATAAAGGTAAAAAGTTAACAGATAAGAATGGAATACTGAAAATAATAATTCACAAGTGCAAAAGAATCAAGAAAAGCAAAAAATGGAAAATGAAATAGATACCAGAATTTTACAGAGCTCTGCTAGAAAAGCAGAAAAATAGGTCTACACAAATTGAAGATGATTCTTCAATATTTGACCTGTCTACTAACATCAGTTCTTTCACTGAAAGAATACATACTTTCCAAAACATAAAACGTACAGTAAACTTAATATTTTTTTAAAAAGTAGGAACACAATGAAAACACTAAAAGCTTCAATATTTTAGCACAAAAAAGACTTAAAAGAGTTACTTTAAATGTGCTAAAGAGCATAAAGATGCACATCATCTTTTTAAGTTAACAGATGGAATATTTCAGTGGAGGAACCATAGGAAATGACTATAGAGGAATTTAAAACAGTATTATTAAAATTGATAAAACAGAGTTAACAGATAATGGTAGATAAAGTGAAATGATAGAAATTTTGCAATCTGAAAAGTGGAGGAAAATACTGTAGGAAAAATGAGCAAATGTTCAGCAATATGTAAAACAATCACAACAGATACAATTTTTCCGTGAAAGAAAAGGGACAATAAGTGGAAAAATGGAAGAAAGACATTGAAATTTGATTTTTCTTTGACTTAGTACATGTTTGCTTACTGTAGGGAATTGGTACATGTATGTAGTACATTTTGATTTTCTTTTTTCTCTTCTTCCCCCTTTTAATTCTTAGCATCAGGTTTATTCATCTAATAAGATCTTCAAAGTTAATTACCATGTACATAGATTGAAAACCAAATCAATAAGCCAAAGAACATATAAAACATGGAAGAGAATGATATCAAGTCAAGGTACATTTTTAGATACACTGTGCACACACTGAACTGCAAGACTTTTTTCCTTCTTTCTTTTTTACCTTATTGTTATCATTTTTATGATTATCACCTCACTATTATTTTTTATAAAAAATAATGATATGTAAACTTGTGTGTCTGAGTCACTTCACTTAAAATGATGGTTTCAAGGTGCATCTATATTTCTATAAATGATTCAGTTTATCCTTTTATATGACAAATAGCACAATATTTTCATCGATTCATCTGTTGATAGATGTATAGGTTTTTTCTAAAATTGAGCTATTATGAAAATGGGATTATTATTTTCCCTTCTGTGAAGATCTCCATCCTGATTTTCATAGCGATTGTATCAGTTTACAGTCTAGCTAAGAGGAGAGAAGGATTATGTTTTCCTCTTGGCCTCACCAGCATTTGCTATTGGTTGATTTCATGACGGTGACCATCAAGAAGGAAACCTCATGTTGTTTTAATTTGTGTTTATAGAATGTTCAGCAATGTATATTTCCATAATGTTATTTTGTGTATCTCTCTTCATGCACACACTTTATATCCATATATTTTTCTCTTGTGAATTATCTGTTCAAATTGGTCAATTTATTATTGAATTTTGAATACTTTTAAGACACTATCCCTTATATGCATGAATAAGTATATTCTCCTCATGTGTAGCATGTCGTTCATTCTTTTTGCTATACTTTTCAAACTACAAACTATTCCAAATCATTCACTATTTTCTATTATTAAATGTGCATTTGCTGGAATACAAGAAAAATATTTTCTTAGTCTAAGGGAATAATAATTCCCTCTCATCAACAAACAATTCTGTGTTTAGTTTTTTTTATTTCTGAGAACTATTTTGAGTTATTTTTTGTTGTTTATAAGAATATAAATTATTTATGTTTTTAAAAAATGTGATATATATATATATATATATATATATATATATATAGTCATTCCAGGACCACTTGCTGAGATGACTACAATTTCTTCAAATAAAATGCCTTTCACCTTAGTTAAAAACAGTTGCTTATATGTGTGTCAATCTTTTCTCACACTCTATTGTGTTACACACACACACACGCGTGCATATAAGCCTATGTTCCAGTAAAATGATAAAAATGCCTCTGAAGTAAGTAAAAAGATCAATAAGGAATTATTAAAACTTAAAAAGCTGTTAGCTCTGAGGAATGTTCATTAAATAAATTAATTAATTAACATCTAGCAAAAATAGTGAGAACACAAAGATACACAAGACAAATATCTGAAGTGAAGAATGAAACCAGGGAGTAAAGAAAGGCCCTACAGGTACCAGCAGAATAATAAGGAAATATTAGAACAATTACGTATGAAATCTTTTGATGTTGCAATATAAAATTAACAAATGACTTTTAAACTAGAATATTGGAATACTTTATTAAGCAATTAAGAATGTGAAGGTATAATAGCTTTGCCAAAGGAAGTCTAGGTTCAGAAACTTGCTCTGTGAATGCAAATAAATGTTTAAAAATCATACCAATTTTATTAAAACAATGTTTGAAAATAGATACATCTGTGATTTTTTTCGCTTTCAAGTCCTGGAGGAGAGCGCTGCAGTGACTGGAGTCCGAAGCACTGTGCCATAATATGCACTTGGATAACAGCAATACTCGTGGCAAGATTTTCCCCTGGGCTCTTGCAAGCCGGTGCTTGGGAGCAGCAGAATGCCTCAGAGAGATGCGTTGCTAGGAGACCAGAGCTCTCCTAGGGGTGATTGGCAGGCAGAGTCCCCCGTGGCCTTGCTGAACTTTCTTTAGAACTTTGCTGGAGTCTAAGAAACCCCCCCCCCCCAAGCGTCCTTCCTTTTCCCCCAGCCCTTCCCTCAGGCACGCCTCGCACTCGGCCTGTTTCCCGTCCTTTTGTGGCTCCTTTGACGTTTCCTCTCGCTGCGTTCATCCCTTCTGCCTCTTGCCTCACGAAGAGTGTAATGGCTGATCCTAAGAGTGGTCTGAGGCAGCGGGTGACTCTGAAAGCCGCGCCTCCTTCACCAGCTCCCCAGGAGCCAGAGCCTGTTGCCTGCTCTGCTCCGAGAAGACAGCAATGGTCCCTAGAATAATTTGGTGTTTGCATAACAGAAGATGTCACGGAAGGTGAACTGGGAAAACATCCTCGTGGAGGGAATCGCTGAGACCGGCAGGGTGATTATTTTTACTTGAGCGAAACATGCATAGAAAAAGCATGATTCAGTGGTCATTGCTAATTTGTACTGATACTTTGAAGACAATCAAAAGAACGGGAGTTACTAAAAGTCAATAAAGGCTAAATTTAGAAAACCATCAGGGGTTGGTGACAAGTCCCAAAGAACTGCTAGACGGAGAAGCCCGAACGGCGCACCGGACACCTCTCTGCTAGGATCTCAAGGCACCAGGGTCATCGGAAGGCTTAGCCGCCAGAGGCGTGTTCGCGATGGGTCCAGGCCAGGTGGAGAGACCGGCATCCTGAAACTTGGAACTGAGGCCCAGGGGTCGACGTCCCCAGGGTGTGGACCCAGCAGCTCCCCTCAGAATGTGAGCGTGCGGGGGGCCGCCCTCGCCTAAGAAGAGCAGAGACCTCCTCCGAGGCGGCCCCCTGTATCCCTCAGAAGCTCCCACCCTCGCTGCTCTTAGGAGCCAGGCCAGAGCTGGGGCGAAGATCCTGTGTAATCTGTGGCTAGAATACTAGATGAGAGAGACTAGGGAGGAATGGAGACTGTGCTTGAATTTCTGGGCATATTTTCAGAAGTCAGGAAAACCTCTCCAGACAAGATCGTGTCATGAAGCCTGTCAAAAGGACCTGCGCCTAAGATTGGACATGCAAGAATTTACTGGCTTTGGGCCGCAGGATATACTGCATCGTTATAGCAGACACAGTTTGGTGACAGAGGTGTATCTATTGCCAGTGTGGCCATCAGAAGCCTAGAAAATATAATGTCTAAGCCTCCCCAGGAGGAATATATGTTTATGTGGCAAATGCCAAAGACTGAGCAATCAGCGCACAATGAAAACTCACCTCAGACAGCCAGAAGACCCACTAGGATAATGTGCCCGGGGAACCAGAGGACTTGCCATGCATCAGGGCATGAGTCGGTGAAAGGAAGATGGACTTCACTGAGAACAGAGGCAGCTTTCCTCCAGAGCCAGTAATGCTGGTGGGTGGGTGGTCATGGAGGGAAGATTGCTAGTATTGAGGGACAGAATGTAGCCCTAGATAAAAACATCTGGGAAGGACAGCTCGACGTCCAGGATTCAAGAGGCAGCAGCAACCACAAATGGGGAGTGTGTGAGGAGACAGGAGGAGGGTCAACTCACAGGGAGATGGCGGTTGCTTCGTTGAGTGTGAAGTCAGAAAATAGGCAGCCGATGAGGCTCCTGCATAGCTCCTTTAATCAGGCAAATAGCGAGGAAGTAGGAAAGGCAGTCATGTCCCCTTACTTGAGTCCCAGACATGAGAATTAGTTGGCTCCAGTAGTTTTATTTGAGAGCTATTATAAAAACCCTCAATTTCAGGGCCAGAGATTTAGCTCAGTGGTTCTGGTGCCTGCCTCGCAAGCGCAAGGTCCTGAGTTCGATCCCAGTAATCACATACAATGCTGGGCATGGTGACTCACGCCCACCAGCAATCAGCAGGACATACCACAGTGCCAGGCGTGGTGGCTCGCGCCTGTCATCCCAGCACTCAGGAGGCAGAGACAGGAGGATTGCTGAGTTCAAGGCTTGCCTGGGTTACATAGTGAGCTCAGGGCCAGCCTGAACTACAAAGCAAGACTCTGTCTCAAAAAAACAAAAACAGAAACAAAAACAAAAACAAAAACAAAAAAAACCCCTTAATTTCATAGACAAGATGTATTGTCAACTCAGTTTTGGAGGTGAGAATTTTTTTATATATGTAATGGCTATGCGTATGTCTTCTTTTGTGAAATATCTCAAATAAACATTTTATTATTCTATTGGTTTCATCATTCAATTGAGATTTTTTAATTGAATTATTTATTGGTAACATTTTCTTAATTGAATTCTTTATTGGTACATTATATACACAGCTCACAATCACACACAACATTGAGGAATTTGTACCAATATGTGACAGAGGTCGATTCTCATTTTTACCCACATCCCTACCCACCCACATCCTCCCCACCCCCTATATACATACTCTTTTAATTTTTTCTGAATCATATTTATTCTTTCCCCTCATTATGTTCCCACACCAAATTCCTTTTGGATATTTCCCATTCTATAAAAACTATCATACATTCTAGAGCTCCTTTACATATACAGTTGCTCATGACAAAGAAAAGATCTGGTATTTGCATATCTGTGATCTATTTATTTCACTTATTAGTGTGTCCTCCGGGTGTATCCACTTGCACATAAATGAATGAAACTTGTCGTTCTTTATGGCATAGTAATACTCCATTAAAATCTTCTTTATCCAGTCTCCAGTTGATGGGCATTTGGGTTGTTTCCAGGTTTGGGCTATCACTAACTGAGCTGCCATGAACAAGAGTGTACATCTGTCTTTCCAATGTGATTTTTTAAAATTCCTTTGGGTATATTCCTAGCAGGGGGATAGCAGGGTCAAATGGGACCCCTAGTCCTAGTTTTCTGGAGCCACAAGAGACCTAGAATAGCAAAAACAGTTCTAAGCAACCACGACATGGCAGGAGGTGTTACAATCCCCAACTTAAAACTCTACTATAAAGCCACTGTGATAAAAACTGTATGGTACCGGCAAAGTAACAGACCCAAGCACCAGTGGGATAGATTAGAAGATCCAGAAACAATCCTGGATACACTAAGCCACCTTATCTTTGACAAAGGAGCCAAACATCCCCAATGGAAGGAAGACAGCCTCTTTAACAAATGGTGCTGGAAAAACTGGGCTTTAATCTGCCAAAAACTAAAGCCAGACCTATCGCTGTCACCATGCACAAAACTAAATTCACAATGGATTTGAGACTTAAACATTAAAAAAGAAACAATAAACCTGCTAGAAAACAGGTTAGGTAAAACTCTTGAAGACAATGGCTTAGGCAGAGATTTCATGAATAAAACCTCTATAGCACAAGAACTAGCAGAATGAATCAACAAATGGGATCTCATCCTACTGAAAAGCTTCTGCACAGCAAAAGAAATCACTGGCACCGCTAAAAGACAACCAACAACATGGGAAAGTCTTCACTAGCTGTTTGTCAGACAAAGGACTATTATCTACAATATATGAGGAACTTAAACAAATCGGTCTCCCCAAGTTTAAAGACCCAATTCAAAAATGAACATCTGAAATGAACAGACACTTCTCAGAGGCAGAAGTCAAAGCAGCCAAGAAGGATGTGAAGAAATGTTCAACCTCTCTGGTCATTTGAGAAATGGAAATGAAAACAACACTGAGATTTCATCTCACTCCACAAAGAATGACCGCTATTACAAAATCAACCAACAATAAATGCTGATGAGGCTGTGGGGAGAAAGGAGCCCCTCTCCACTGCTGGTGGGATTGTAGACTTGTGCAATCTTTGTGGAGATTCATCAGAAAACTAGGACTAGAGGTCCAATTGAGATATTATAGTACTTAAATTGACAATATTTCAATAAAATTATACGGCTGGGTTCCAAATATCCACAATAAGAAACAGGAAATGTATTAGTGGTTGCCCAGCGCTGTCATTACAGTGAGGAAGAGAAGAGAAATAGTGAATAGAAAACCTTTGAAAGAGTCCAAAAATTTGTAAAAATGTTTTAAAATTAGTTTGTGGTAATGGTTGCACAGTTCACTGCATATTAAAAACATTCAAAGGCACATTTTAAGTGACTAGACTTTATGGTTGTTGGGATTATACTTCAATAAAGTTATAAGATATCATAGAGAAATTATAGAGCTTAAAAGTCCATTAAATAACAAAATTTCAGCACAGTATGAAAAGACATTACAGAAACCAAAAACAGCACTTGTGAGCACAGATCAATTTACTGGATTTAGGTGAGACAGAAATAATAGATTTTTGAAAAAGATAAATAATAGTCTCAGAGACCTTTGATGTACCTAGTAACAATAGAACAATGTATCTTATGTGCCACTGATGAGAGAAAAAGAGAGAAAGAGAGTTACTGAAAAATATTTAAAGAAACATCATGGCAGAAAATATTCAGAATTTGGTAAATGACATACTGACAGATTAATGAACCTGAGTAAGCACTGGATAAGTTCAAAGAAAACTAAACCAAAGCATATCATAACTAAAAGGGAAAACTAAAGCAAGGAAAGGCAAAATAAAAGTTGCCAGAAGGTATAAAGAACCACATTATTAACAGAGTAGTAGCAATGTGAATAATTGATATTTCACCCGAAATTATGAATTCAGAGATAGTGGTATAATGTTTCTGTGATACTACAAAGATAATTAAATAGCATACAACTATAAATTCTACAGCTGAAGACAAGTCCTCAGAAAGAGAGGAAATAAAGGTCTCAGACAAACAAAAACTAAGAGGCTTTTTCAAGTCATAGGATCTATTAAAATGGTTAAAAGAAGATTTTAAACAGAAAAAATGACAATAAATGAAAACATGGAGCTTTATGCAGGAAAGAAATCTAGAAAGTAGTTTAAAAGTAGGCCTAAATATAACAGAATATCCTGTTTCTCCTGAACTACTTTGAGCTGAGAGGAGAAATAGACCATATTCCTCTAGAAGTGCCTATGGCATCATTTATCAGGAAACTGTATCCTCAGCCAGGAAGCAAACCTCAACTTTAAAGAGACTGAAATCACGCAGAGCATTCTGTGCCGAGAGTGGAGCTGAACTGAAACCTGGTAGAAGAAAGTTCCAGAAGAGTCTCAAGCAAATCTGAGCCCTTCCCAATGATCTCTGGATCACCAAGTCATCTCAAAGAAAATTTTCAAATGCAAAGAACCAACTGATAGTGTAAGATCTAAAACTATTTTTGCTATATAATTTGATCCCCTACCCAGCTCAATAAACCAGAAAATAAAGAACAAAAAAAATTCGAAGCATAGGAGCACACCAATAACGAACCTGTGACAAACGAAATGTGATAGCTAATTTCTTCAAAAAGAATTGTCATGTCTAGACAACAAAACAATAGAATCTATATATTGAAAATAATATTACACTGGTGAAAGAAAATTTTCTTTTTAAGTAAACAGAAAGGTATAGACTATATTTATACTTTGGAAGATTTATCCTAGTAAATATATCAATTCTCTCCTAATTGATTTATAGGTTTAATGCCAACAAAATTAGTACAGAATACTAGCACTTTTTGGTAAACATAGATTTTTTAATTCAATTTATTCATGGAAAATAATTAAGGAACACCTCTATAATAGCTAAACAATATTTTCAAAAGGAATCATATAACCAATACTGAGTCTCTTGTGCAGGAACAGTAATCGCTATGAGGCAGTGTTCACAGTGAGAAATATATACCCATGGCTGAGTCCACAGAACCTAGAAAAAACCCAGATTAGTAGAGACAACAAATTTTGTAGTAGTGGAAATAGGACAGTCTTTTCTTCAAATGCTGCCAAACAAATTAGACATCTTTGGGCCAAGAAAGAAAAAAAAAAGGGAAAGCAAACTGAAAAAGAAAGTAACCACATGAACACCAGGGATTCACATTTTATACAAAAGAAATTCTATATAAATTACAGAAGTGAGTGCAAAACACTAAAGAAAAGCACAGGGGAGAATTTTCATTATCTGTCACTCTTTAGAGTTCTTAAAAAGCATAATCCACCAGAGAAAATTGTACTTTCATAAAATTAAATGCTTTTTTCTTTAAAAGCCCCAAGTTCTCAATGTTGAGCATAACCATGATCTATATATATAATGTACCAGTGGGAAAAAAAAGTCAAAAGGGAAGCTACACACATTGAGAACAAAAATCAGAAAATTTAGAGCCAACAGAAGACACACACACACACACACACACACACTGCCAATACAGTGGCACACCTTCTCCAGAAAACAGGTTGGGGGTGTTTATAAAACTAAATATAGCATTACCACAGACCTTAACATTTGCACCACTGGATATTTATCTCAGGAGTAGGAAATGTATTCTTTTCATGTAAAACTTTTATATGAATATTCATAGTTTTGTACTTGTAAAAATAAGAAAACTGGGAACAGCTTAAGTGGCTTTTGTAGGACTGTGTGAAAGTGTAAATAAACTTTGATGTGGCCATATTCTGCAACACTGCTCACAAATTTTTTTGGAAATCTTCTCTTCATACAAATCTGGGAGACTATCTGGAGGATTGTGTTGAGGAGAAAAGAGCAACAGACCTTAAAATTTCATGAACTGTGTGATTCATTTCACATAACATTCTTTAAGCGACAAAATTATACAAATAGATGCCTAGTTAGCAGGTGTCAGGAGCGGAACACTGGGTAGGAGGCAGGAGTGCGGTTATAAAAGGGCAGCATGCAGGAGGCACATGATCATGGAAATATCCTGCAATTTGGCCTATTCATGCCATAACCCGTTTTGGGATGTGGTCCTACACTTTTGCAAGATGGTAACCTTTAGAGGACACTGGACACAGTGGGGGCCAGGATTGTCATTATTTCTTCCAACCATATTAAACTTCCTATACCTCAAAATAAAAAGTGAATCATAGAAGACGTTCGTTTTTTTTTTTTCCCCAACTGTCTTGATAGAGACAAACACAAATAAGTCCTGCTTTTATTCCTCTTCTTCCCCAGCCAAGCATATTTTAGACTGTGGGGCATCTTGCCGCCTAGGTTGGCAGAAGAGCTTAGAATGCTTTTGTTCATCATACTAGTTATGTGTACATTTAGGAAAGGCTCTACAAATATTCAAACACCATATTGTCACGATGACACATCTCTGCCCCAAGTTCTGGGCACGACTGGAATTTGGGGGGACGGCTCCGCAGACACAGGCTTACTTTTCTGGCTACTGTCTCACAGGACACCACTGACCCAGTCAGCAGGCACGTGGGTGCCTGTTAGAATCTCATACTTTCCTTTGCTAATATGAATATTACTTATGGTCTGTCTCATTTCTTGTGCATTATACCATTGTATATTTTACTAAAGTCCTTCTTTCCCCATCTTTTCAGCTCTGTCTGGAGTTGCCTCTCATCCTGTTGGAATGTTCTTCCCAGGGAGTTTTTGGAAGGTAAAATTTTTTATGTCTAAAATGACTAAGAGTATATTTGGGGCCTGGAGATTTAGCTCAGTGGTTCTAGTGCCTGCCTCAAAAGTGCAAGGTCCCAGATTCGATCCCGGTAACCACATAAATGCTGGGTGTGGAAATTCAAGCCCACCAGCCATCAATACCACATACCACAGTGCTGGGTGTGGTGGCTCACGCTTGTGATCCCAGCACTCGGGAGGCAGAGGCAGGAGGATTGCTAAATTCAAGGCTTGCCTGGGCTACATAGGGAGCTCAGGGCCAGCCTGAACTACAAAGCGAGACCCTGTCTCAAAAGAAGAAAACAAAAAAGTGTATTTGGCTTGGCTTTCTGTTTGAATTCTGGGGTATGTCAACATAGAATGTAAATTTGGACTTGTTTTCCTTCTATTGAAAATACCACTCTACTGTTATTACTTTCCCAACTATTTCCAGCTATTTCCTTTTGTGTTTTTACAGGGGCTGCTGTCATGAAGCCCCCATAAGTAAGAAGCTTGCGACTTCTTACTTATCATCCTTGCTTATCTTTTTCATTCATGGTACCTTTTAGCTTCTGTTTCTACCTGATTTCGCAGTTTTTGAAAATCTATTGCTCAGTTCTGTTTGTTCTATTTTATGTGAAAAGTTTAATCCATATATTGTCTTTCATTTTTCACTGGCTTCCTCCTACGCTGATGCAGAAGTGCTGAGGAAGAATATTTCTTAAGGGCATTCGTCACCTAGACTGGTGTGTGAGCTGCAGTCCGCTTAGCAGTTAAATTTCACGCATGCGGAGAGTGCACTGCAACAATGTCAAAATCATAACATTAAGAACAACCAAACAGAAATACTTATTTTTAATGGTATTTGCTGCTAGAATCTGCATACTGATATGTCATTTTCGTATGGAAAACAATGAGGTCAGCAAGAAAGAGCATGATAAACTTTGCTTACCATTTATAAGGATTCAAAGACCGACATATAAGAAAATGATCTCTCCTGTAAATATCGGCATTTGTTCAGTCTTGCTCAACCTGGAGTATCTCACTTGTGGAATAATGAAATTCTCATTCTATGCACATAAATTCTATATGTCCCTTCAAGTTCTTTACCACACAAAATAAATCAGGTAATGAAAATCTGCCAAATCTGCTTTTCCATAATTATAATGTGGGAGTTAAATTGGAGGACAAAAACATATATACTACCGAACATTTCCAAATTTCCTTTTCTTTCTTCTGTCTCTGTCTTGTTTGTTTAGTCCTCCAATCACATCACAGACAGTATCTGGTCAGGCTAAAAGCAGAATCGTGGCCCAAAACTCTGGAAGTAATTTCCTTTGATGCACAGACATCAGGAGATTTTAAACTGTTATTGCTGTGACTTGTGTGATATCATTTATGATAGTCCATTGGGATTATGTTACATAAACTTCTTTGTATATTAGGCAGGGTAGTGGGTGTTCTTGTCAGACTTCTAACTCTGAGATGCTTGAGGACTGTGATGAGTGTTCCATTTGTCCCTAAACACCTACCATGCCAGGGAGGTTTTGGCAATTCAGGGATATATTTGGGATGTGCTTCGGTAATGAAAAGAGATGCTGGCATGAGGAGAGAGACATGCAGACCATTTAAATAATATTGCCACAGAGACAGAGACAGAGCAGAGAAAATCTCATCATAATCAGCTGGGAAACCCCAGAGAATGGAGGTTCTGTAATGTAGATCACTCATTCAACTGAAATCCATTTGACAGTGAAACAGCTACCAAACAATGTTTCTCTCATGGAGCTGATCTTCTATTTATCATTGGGACAGAAAAGCCCACAAAATATGTTATCAATTTCATGTGTGTGTGTGTGTGTGTGTGTGTGTGTTTGTCTTTTATCAGCTAACAGTAATCCAAAATAACATGAACACTCCCTATTGTAATTAGTGCTTCTTGTGACCCAGGTGAAATAAAAGATCAGATGTATCTTCCCATATAAGCAACTGGAGAATTATACGATCTCCAGAGGCCAGGAATAGCAAGGACAGAACTATGTGACCAGTTGCCCCTGCCAGTCTTCAGCGCACAGCCCGAGTCTCCAGGGCAGAGACGATGGCTATGTGGTCGTGAAGAAAATATCTGAAGCCAAAGGAAGAATGTGCAAGAGGATCAGAAGGACAATGATGCGGACTCACAGAACTGTCTTGCAAGAACCAGGCAGGATGGGAAACCTCAGCCTTTAGGAAGGATTAGAAACACTCAGCGTCACTGGCCGTTAGAGAGACACACATTAAAACAACAGTGAGATTACTTCTTACCCCAGGAAGACAGGCCATCATTAACACATCGAGTAATAAACGCTGGTGAGGCGTGGGGGTAAAAGAGGACTTCACACTATTGGCGTTAATGTAACCACCATGGAAATCGTTATGGACATTCCTCAAAAAGTTTCATTTGTCTGGTTTTCAAGCTGTATAGATGATAATTACCTTTATAATGTCTTATATAATAAATGAATCTGATACTGAAAAATAAGAGGGTCAGGGTGAGGCTAAATGAACGTGCATTGATCCCCTACAGTAAATGTAATCATTGTGTACTGCAGACACATAAGTAAAGCCAAAATAAATAAATGAATGAATGAATGAACGCATAAATAAATAAAACATTAACTAAAAATAATTCTACTTGACCCAGTTATTTCTCTTCTAGTTATCTTTCCAAAAGAGTTAAAGATATCATTATCTTCTTCTTTTTTTTTTTTTTTTCTTTTGAGACAGGGTCTCACTTTGTAGTTCAGGCTGGCCCTGAGCTCACTGTGTAGCCCAGGCAAGCCTGAAACTCAGCAATCCTCCTGCCTCTGCCTCCCAAGTGCTGGGATGACAGGCGTGCATCCATGCCATGCCACCATGCCTGGCACTGTGGTATGCGGTGTTGATTGATGGTGGGCGTGAGTCTCCACACCCAGCATTTATGTGGTTACCAGGATAGAACTCAGGACCTTGTGCTTACGAGGCAGGCTCCGGAATCACTGAGCTGAATCTCCGGCCCTGTGTAACCAATTTTTAAAAAGAGGAAATTTACTCTAGCTCCTAACTTTAGAGGTGTCAGTCCATGGACAGCTGGGCCCATTGGTTCTGAGCCTGCGCTGCGACGGCATCATGGGAGGAGCGTGAGGTGGAGCCGAGCTGCCCGCCTCATTCACACAGGACAAAGCCTCAGAGCAGAGGTCCCAGCACGTCCAAGCGCAGAGCCCCGGGGACTTGAAGACCCGCCCCTCGGCCCGCCTCATATTGTCCCACAGCCCCTGGTGTAAAATGGGATCGCCTTTTAATGCGTATTTGGGGTATATTTCTTGTATAATATACCAAACGTGGCCCAAAATGAGAGAAAATGTTTCAAAAAAATAAGCAATGAATCAAAAGCATCAGTATGTTGTAAAACAAGAACAAGCAGAAAATTTGTATCGATGGCGATTCTAGGAGAGAGAAGAAAGATGAAGAAATAGAAAAGATATTCAGAAGCGCTATGGGCTCATCATATTTCTAAAGTTGATAGACACCATAATCCCATAGCTCCAAAAAACAATGCAATATAAACACAAGAAACATAAAGAACAATGATTTCAAGTGAAACTGTAGTCACTTTGTAAATATCCGTGTTTATTCTCTGGTATGAGAAACTGAGGATGTTAATGAGTTCTAGAATGTAGGATGGATATTGTGAAATAGAAAAGTTCAAAGGGAAATGTGGTGGAGGGGTAATGAGGGGTTAAGAGAAATGTGATGGTGATAAAAAACGGAAACAAAGCTTGTGTAACGAGGGGGTGGGGTGTGGGGTGGGTAGGGGACCAGCAAACGAGAATTAAATTGTGTCATATACTGGTACAAATTCCCACTGTTGAGTGTGATCACAATGTGTCTATACAATGTACCAATAAAGATAAAAATAATTAAAAAAAAATGATTAATAAGATCTTGAAAAAAAACCTGTGAAAAGGGATACATTACATGAATTACCTAGAAAAGAGTATCTGCCAAAGATATTGGAATTGTACCTATAAAGTTTCAACAGACAAGGATAACCAACTTGAAATTCAGTACTCTGCAAAATATCACTAGAAATTAAATGTAAAATAAAAACTCTTCCAAAAACACAAAAGATGAAGTAATTCATCATGTGCATTATAAATATTAACTTTTGGGAGAGCTGTTTCTTCACAAAGGATGGATGAAGCCACAGAAATGGCAAATATCGGGGTAATGTATATACACCTGTATATGTTAAATTTTTCTATACATTGAATATATTTGAACCTTTAAAAAGATAATTGAACTAAAGGAAAATATGGGCATAGGATGATACTGTCTTATGAAGTCTACATTATAAGTAAAAGCTAAATTTATGGGACTAAAAACACTACTGCCAAGACAAGAGAGATAGAACATGGTTTTGTAAACTACACTCTGAACAAAGTCACGCAGCACCACTGAATACATGAAACCTGTACAATGTAAACCCCAAATTCCATTAGAATAACATACATATAGTTCTAGTAAAAAGGACAATGAAAAGATAAAGGGCAACATAAAAATATTTAATCCAGGGGGCAGAGATTTAGCTCAGTGTTTCCAGCACCTGCCTAGCAAACTCAAGGTTCCTGGTTCAATCACTGGAAACACATACAACAATACTGGGCATGGTAGCTCACGCCCACTGGCAATCAGTACCACACACCCCAGTGCCGGGCATGGTGGCTCACGCCTGTCATCCCAGCACTCGGGAGGCAGAGGCCGGAGGACTGCTGAGTTGGAGACTTGCCTGGGCTACATAGTGAGCTCAGGGCCAGCCTAAACTACAAAGCGAGACTCTGTCTCAAAACAACAACAACAACAATAACAAAAACCTTAATCCAAAACAGAACAACAGCAAAGAAAAGAAACAGAACTGAAAGCAAAGTACTTTTCGACACTGTATTTTTATACTGCTGGGACATCCTGCACCAAAATGTGGCACCATGACATTTGAGCAAAGAGCAGAAGCAACAGGAAGATCATTCTCTAACTTTCTTCCACTCTTCTCCGCAGACACAGGTCAAAGTACTAGAAATGATTTTCTGACCTTCTCCTGAAGTATGTCTTCTGATCCTCTTTGAAAAGTGTCCACCCTGTACAGAGAAAAGGAAAAAACCACACGCACGCATGCGCACACACACACACGCACTCTCTCTCTCTCTCTCTCTCTCTCTCTCTCTCTCTCTCTCTCTCTCTCTCTTTTCATTGAAGATGTGGGAACACAGAAGAATCTGAGGTCTTTGCTAAATTTCCCTCAGTTTGTTCTCATCAGATCATACCCTTTGTCCAATCTCAGTTTTCCAAACCTATTAGCTCCTCACTAAACCCGACATAAAAATACACACTCAACTATTTCTTTGTGTCTTCACTTCCTTGTGAATTCCACAATGTCAGAAAACTTTTCAGCAAATTTGGGCTTCAAACCTAGGATTTTACATATCCTAGGAAGGTCCTCGACCACTGAGCTACACCTCCAGCCCTTATATCAAACTTGTATTAAATAAGTATGTACATTTCTCTCCTGTTAATCTGTCAATGATAGATTTCTTTAAAAAATAGAAGCATTCGTGGGCATCAGACCAAAGTTACCAAAACAATAGTGTTCTCCCACATCTTTGCCTGTGCAGAATGGACAAGCAAAAATGGTTGAATATTTTTATTTCCAAATGCAGATGATGAGTAGATTCCATTTTAGAAAACAGCTGTTGGTGAGGAAAAATGAGAAGAGGTTAATAAGAGGGATCTGAGTCATAGGAAGAAGCAAAATGAGGTCTGGTGTGTTATTGTACAGTAGAGTGAATACAGATAGCAGCGATGTGTGGTATATATTTAAAAGCTAGAAGAAAATATTTCAGATGTTTCTACCATAAACAAATGACAATTGTTTGAGGATATAAATGTGTTTAAAATTATTTAAATGTTATGTAATGGTCACCTGTCAAAACATTACATGATACCACCCAAAAGGAAAAAAAAGACTGAACAAAAATAAAAACAAGAAGAGAAATATTTCAACTCTGAGTGTCACCAGTAACATTAATGTATGTTAAGTTCCAATAGAAGTGCAGAGATTACCAGACTGGATAAATGAGGAAGATTTGATTGAGTCTCATATAAGACCCATTTTGAATATTAAGGAAAAGATATTTTAAAATGAAGGATGGAAACTATACAATATTCATGAAAATCAAAATAAAGATCGAAAACCTATACAGTACAAAGGAAAATTGATTTCCGTCCCCTACAGTATTACTAAGGATATGACTCTTGGTCATTTCATGAAGGAGGGAAGACAACATCTATATTCTTAATAACAGGGTGTGTTGGTCAGCCTTTTATTTGCTAGGATAACACCCCCAACATCCAAAATTTGCAGGAGGAGCAGTTTATTTTGGCTCGAACTTTCAGAAGCTTTGGTCCATCACCAGCCAGTTTCATAGAAGAACCATGGCACATGGCAATATGGGTCATCTGAAGGCCGGGGAAGCACGAACCAGCAGCATGGAGGACACTGACCTGAAGCGAGCCCCAGCGACCACTTCCAGTCAGACCTCACTTCCTGACAGCACCTTTAGCTACGAGTCTCAGGATGAAGCCACAGCAAGCACTGCGCTCATCATCCCTCGTCTCACCAGGAATCTTAGTTCGTACCAATTGACCTTTTCAATCTATGCAAATTAGCAAACATGCAGAGACTAAAAGTTATGAAGCAAACCCTAAAGAGACTTCAATTTTTCCACTCATTGATAGAAAATATTGCAATCAGTATCAATGTAAAAGTGGCAAACAGCATGACGAACCAGTTTAACATTGACTGAAATTTATGGAACACACTACCTAATGTTAACAGATTACATATTTTGTTTAGCTGCACACATGTAAGAACCAAGAAACACATTGTTCTTGCCCGAAGACACACCTAAATCAATTTACACAGATTCAAGTCATACAAATTGTGCTCTGACCACAATGGGATTCAGTTAGAAGTCAGTAACATAAAGGCATATTTTAGGGATGTACAAAAAGTAATAAAACTAATAAATATTATTATATAAAACTCTGTTTTGGTATCTCTCTCTGTTTCTCTGTCTCTGTCTGTCTCACTCTCTCACTCTCTCTCTACCACAGTAGAAATTTAGGACTGAGGTAGCTCAGTTACAGGGTGCTTCCTTAGGAGATGTTTGATCTCTAGCACTGCCTCTCCCCAAAAAAGAAGTATAAATTTAAAAATAACCCTATAGTAACATCAAAACATTACTAAATCTGCCAAAAATGAAGAAGGATGTGTAGACTAATGTTAAAATATTAGTAAGAAACAATAAAGTAGAAGTGAAAAATAGATGTTCTGTAAATAGAATAAATATTGTCAATATGACTCTTCTCCCCAAACGCAACACCATACAAAATGCCAATGGGCATAGTTAGTAGAAGTTGAGAAGCTAATACCAAAATTCATATGGAAATGCAGAAGACCTAGAATAGCTTTAATAGTTTTCCATAAAAAAGAAGAAAATCAAAGAAAATAGGCTAATTGAAGCACCTGAAGTTATTATACATCTCTCTAACAATCCAGACAGTGTAGTGTGGAAGAAAGATAGACTAAACATTCACTAAAAACAAACAAAGAATGCAGAAATAAATGCACACATGTGGGTCCAATGAGATTATTATTCAAACACAGCTTTCAAACACCATGCTGCTCTCATCAGATGATTGTGCTGAGTCGGATTTTAATCCGGATATTGTGTTGGACTGAAATAAAACCTACCAAATGTGAAGCGTTGAGAACCTATGGACAATTTTGCCAAGTTGGTTGACAAAAGATGTCTTAGATATGACGCTGAAACAAACTCCAAGTTTTATCAGTTCAATCAACTCGATACCCTGATATTGATGTATTTATTATAATTTTTAAACATTTTACAAAGGGATAAAACTAACACCACAAAACATGGAGAGACATGAAATTGAAGTAGGAAACAGCTTTGTATGCATAATTTCCCACCAATATTCCCACTTGCATGAAATTCTATGTACATGTGAGATATTAAACTCCTATTTATTTTCCCAATTTTATATCTCCTTAGGAATTTTCAGCAAATGGAATTAGGAAGATGTTTTGAAAAGCTTAAGAGGTTGATATTTGCAATTTTCCCTAATGGCACAAAACATCATATAAATGCTAATTTTCTTAGGTATTTACTAATTTTAAGTCAGATCTCAATAACTTTGCATTTTTTGTAAAAGCTTCTTAACAGAAATTCAATACAAACTTTCAAAATTAATTAAATCGGAAAATATGCCTAAGTAGAAAATGAGTGTGTTAAACCAGGTCTTCCAGTGCCCAAAGCACTTGCTGTTACTTAACAAAGCAGCTTGGAAACTCACAATGCGCGTCAGCTGTAAATGTATCTTTCAGGATCATGGGAAAAGTACTTATCTATTTATGTTCTAGAAATTCAAAACATAACTACCAAAATGCTGCGACTGAGAAATTTCAAGACCTTGATTTATTATTTTAATTGGTCTGATATTCAGATTTCATTGAGTATGAGCTATGGAGTTGGTGTCATTTTATGACTATAAAATTGGTTTTGGTGATGTTTAATGGTTTGTTATTATTTTAAGGGTAAAGAATACGTCTATCATTTGCTATGCAGTGTGTGTTTAATAGTCTACAAAAGGTACAGTATACTGAAGATAAATCTTTTTCTTTCCCATTTCCCAATCACTGGTTTCTTTATATCGCCTTTTGCTGAATGGTTACTTGCTAAAAACTTCTCTACATTGCTTATATCCTATTCAGTGTTACCTTGAAGGTCTTCCCTTTGGAGCCTGTTTAGAACTGTCCCATTCTCTCCAAAAACCACTTCCTGAATACAGCTGAACTTATACAACTCCTTGACTCGTGAACACCGATATTGCTTCAAGCAGTTTCGCAGCGGAAGCGCACGTGGTGATGTACTGCGGCACGCGCGCGGTGCCCTGGGACGCCATGGCTGCTCTCTCTTGGCTTCTGAAGGCCGTGATCAATCTCCAGGCAAAGACAGGGGAAAGGGGAGGGAAAGGAACAACGCGTGGGGAAACAGGAGCCGTTCTGACGCGGGGAGAAGACGGCCTCCCGTGTGGGGGTCAGAGGAGGAGGGAGGAGCGAGTACGCGTTGGTCCCCTTTTCCTTCTGCAGGCCACAGGGTGGGCACTGGTGTCTACACCCACTCTGGGAGAAAGCCACATGCCCATGTCTGTGGCCTCTGGGGTAACAGGAAGACGCCCTTGGGCTTCCGAAAGGACTTAGGAGTGCCCAGAACGGAAGCAGCCGGCGCACTCTCGGGGCAGGATGGACAAACACCCGGTGCAGCGGCATTATGATCTGAGAAGGTCCTTTCCCAGAGCGGCTTCAAATTGTGCCTCTGGTCAAAGGACAAAGAAAAGCTCGTGAGTGGAATTAGGAGGTGGGTTAGGTGACTTGGTGCCTCTGTCCCTTGCGCTCTTTGGGGTGACTAAGGCACATGTCTGATTTTCTTTCTACTCATCGTTGAACGAAACAACTGAGAATCCCATTGATTAAGAACTCATGAGCGCAAATAGGCTTTGGAGGAGCCTCATGTACAGACAAGAAACAGCATTACTGTGGTGAGTGCTGTGGGATTGGGGCGTTTGGGCGTGAGAAGTGCTTTGCTTCAGCCTCAAGGGGTCAGGAGCCGGGGTCATTTCACAGATGCCTTCTGTGGAGCCTCTTACAGCACAAACATTGTCACCTCTGCCAAGGTGACAGCTCCTCCCCTAAGAAGGGCGAACCCCGAACCCAGCCCTTGAGGGTGTCGTGCTGCCCCCCCCCCCACCATGAGAACAGTTCAGAAAGCTGCACTCTGCACCTCTCCCACTCTCACTGCTCAGGGACTCAGAAAGCAGAGGCGCTGGCCTGCAGATTCAAGCGTTCAACAAGAAAGTATGTAAAGGTGGACAAGAAAACCAACCACTATAAAACCTAGATTTAGTTCAGTGGTTCTGGCACCTGCCTCGCAAGCGCAAGGTCCCTGGTTCGATCCCGGTAACCACATACAACAATGCAGGGCGTGGTGACTCACGCCCACCAGTAATCAGTACCGCACACCAGTGTCGGGCGTGGTGGCTCACACCTGTCATCCCAGCACTCGGGAGGCAGAGGCAGGAGGATTGCTGAGTTGGAGGCTTGCCTGGGCTACATAGTGAGCTCAGGGCCAGCCTGAACTACAAAGCGAGACCCTGTCTCAAAAGAAAACAAAAACAAAAAACAACAAGAACACACACAAAAAAATAAGGCTCAATAATAACAATATAAACTAAGAAAACCCTCAGGAGAATAAATGCAGGCGAGAAATCAATTAGTCAATCAGAAGAAAAGAAGACTGTCATAAATTTGCAGAAAATAAAATGAGAAAGAAGTGGAAGGAAGGAGAAAGAGGAAGAGAGACAAAGGGAGAAGGGGAAGGAAGAGGGAGAGGGAAAAAGAAAGGGAGAGGAATGACACGAAGAGATAGGGATCGATTTCCTCTTGGGATCTTCATCACTCAACCTCCAGCTCTTTGCTCTGTGATCATGATCAGTACACCGCTAGAAATACAAAACAGACACCACAAACACAACCAAGCGGAAGTTCTCACTTTGCAACAACAGTTCACCCACCAGCATCTCCCTCTCTGTCTTCACCATGTAAGGTGAGGGAGGGAGCTGGTGTTCACCATGTAAGGTGAGGGAGGGAGCTGGTAGAAATTACAGCAAATTTATTTAAAAATATTATATACACTAAATAATGGAGAGAGTACATATTTAATATAACACGTTTTTTATAGAATGTATCTATATAGAATATATTTCTATAGTATGCTTTCTGTATGTGGTGACATTTGCTTAATGTATCTGTCTCTATAGAATATCTATCTATCATCTATCTATCTATCTACACATACTTTTTTATGGAAGTGGGTTCATTAGATTTATTAGGCAGGCTTGCAGTGCCAAAGGTAGGAGTGTGCCCAAAAGTGGAGAGTCTGTGCGCTAGATGATCAGAGGACGACAGCAGTTTCTCAGTGCAGAAGCTCATACCCTCGGAACAAAAAGGTCAGATATCCAGCTCTAATTTCATACCGAAAGCTGGGAGGCTCCCTGGTGAGGTCCCCGGGTGCACATGAATGAACAGGAGTCCGATGTCCACAGGTGAGGACAGCAGGACGAGGCGCACCCACCAGAGCAGAGCAGAGCGTTTTCACTCACACTGACTTCTTCCTTTTCCTTTCCAGGCTACGAGCCTATTGGCTGTTGTCACCCACAATAGTGGGTCTCCCTCCTTTTATTTGCTGGGCTCCGTGCCAGTCATCTTTGCAACAGTCCACAGAGCCACCCAGAGCTGTGCTTTACTGATCTATGATCTACAGTCCATTCAGACCGATGGATCCTGCTTATTAGTCACAACCAACAGCTACCCACTTGTTCCTCTGGAGTGAGTTCCTCCTCCATTTATCCCAGGATTTTCTCCTCAGACTATTGGAACTACTTTCCATGCAGTTTTCTCTCTCTCTCTCTCTCTCTCTCTCTCTCTCTCTCTCTCTCTCTCTCTCTTTGGCTTTTTGAGACAGGGTCTCGCTTTGTAGTTCAGGCTGGCCCTGAGCTCACTATGGTGCCCAGGCAAGCCGCCGCGAACTCAGCAATCCTCCTGTCTCTGCTTCCCGAGTGCTGGGATGAGAGGCGTGAGCCACCACGTCCGGCATTGTGGTATGTGGTGTTGGTTGTTGGTGGGTGTGTCTTCACACCCAGCGTTATATGTGGTTACCGGGGATCGAACTCAGGACCTTGCGCTTGCGAGGCAGGCGCTGGAAGCACTGAGCTAACCCTCCAGCCCGCAGTTTTCTCTCTTAAGAAAATTTACCTCAGTCCAGAATAAAGCACAATAACCAGCAAAATTCGTCTTTGAATTAGCCTTTCTTTCTAAGCACAGTGCACTCCCAAAGCTCCACTTTATTCTCTTTCCCATCCAGCCAGGCATTTCTGAATAGCGATCATTATTTCTGTTTCTTCACATAGTGTTTTGCCATCAACACTGTTCTACATCTGAAATGTGAGATAAAACAGAACAGAAAAAAGGAATAGAACAAAACAAGGGTCATGCCCACAAGTTGCTGATGTTCTACGGGCTTCCTTGTCCTCCTGTCTTCCTATGCCAGGGTTGAGTTCCCGTTTGTTCTATTGAAATAGCCTTTGGTACCTTGGTGGACACAATCTGAAAGTTGATACTCTGTCTGACTGACCTGCAGTTGCCTCTGCTGTAATCACTTGCTAAATAAAACTCATAGGAGATACTGGCTTTGTGTGAGTCTCCTAGATGAAGCCCCCAAACCAAACATAAATGGTTTGGGATTCTGGGCCCCCAAATTCACTCTGAATGGTTATTCCATGTGTTATATGACTGAACTAGACTTGAAAAGGGGTCAGCTTTTTAAAAACAAAACAAGAGATTTATATTAAACAACCAGAAAGACCCATTTAATCTGAGTTGGCATAAATAGGAAGTCTCCTCTGTTGTAAGCCTAGAAGCAAAGTAACTATGCAGTGACCAATCTGTGTTTTTAATTCCTCACTTTATTTCTCTTGGTTTATACTTTGTCTCTCTCCAGAGCAAAAGAAGTTAGACTATTCTGCTAGTGAAGATGGTCATTCTGTTTTTCAGGATGATACATTGCCCAAACCCAGAACCAAGAGTAAATCTGGTTAGGTCTTGAAGTTGAATTTTTAGTAATTTTTGCTTTGAATGTATCACAATAGACCATTATTTTCCTTGAAAGACTATACAGAGTCAAAGGAAAAACCGAAATTAAACACGATACATACCTAGAAGGGCATCTTACTTACTTTTTTCTCACTGCTGAGATAAAACACTTGGCATCTAAAGTTAGAAGTGGAAAAGGTTTTTAGCTCACAGTGTGCAGAGCCTTCAGCCCATTGTTGGCTGGCTCCAGGACAGCCTGGCACATTGGACAGTGGCATTGCGGAGGAGAAGCAGTTCTTGGCACACAGAAGACAGCAAAACAAGCAAAGGAAACTTAGCATCTTTCGGGCCCTTTTACCTTTTCCGGACCCCAGGGTTCGGGTGGTGCCAAACCAATCAGAGGGCTGGTGTAGTAATCGCACACCCTTCATCCCGGCATCCCACACTCTGGATTCAGTCACTCTGAAGAAAGCACGAAACACTGCATGAGGCTTTGACGAAACATCTGCACTCAAACCTTAATAAAGGGAAATAGCTGACCTTTTAGCTTGTTTGATTTTGAAGAATCTCCATACTGATTTCAGCAGTGCTTGTAGTATTTTTACCATTTTATATTCCCATCGACAACGGAGAAGAGTTTCTTTTGTCCACAATCTTCCTCCTCTAGGTATCTTCCTGAAAGAACTAAAGTCATCATGCCACAGTGATGTTTTATACTCATGTTTATAGCAACATAATTCATAATAGCTGAAGTTTGAAACTAGCCCTGGTGCCCATCAGCAGATGAATGGATCATACGAAAATAAAATATTATCCTGCCACAAAAAAGAATAAGCTTGAGACATTTTTAGGTAAATAGATCTATCAAGATATCGTAAACTTAAATTAAGTGAGATATACAAGTTTAAATGCCATACTGTTCCTCCTTTGCGAAAAACCCGAAGTGTAAATCAGGAGCAAAATGGAGGAAGAACTCACTCAAATGGAAAAGGGAGCAGGGAAGGTGGGGCAGGGAGGAAAAGGGGGTTTTAAACATGAGACATAATTTAAGAAAAAAATGAAAACTGGGGTGGGAAAGAAGCATTGAAAGGAGGGGAGCAAAGGGAGAAAAGGCTTAAGATATATTATGTCCAGGTATAAATTCCCACAGAGAATGTGATCATTATGTATGGCAAATGCATCCTAATAAAAGCATAGATTAGTTGTTTAAATATCACAGTATGGGGCTGGAGATTTAGCTCAGTGGTTCCAGCACCTGCCTCACAAGCACAAAGTCCTGAGTTTAATCCCAGTAACCACATACAATGCTGGGCGTGGTGACTCCTCCCATCAGCAATCAATACCACATACCACAGTGCTGAGCATGGTGGCTCACGCCTGTAATCCCAGCACTTGGGAGGCAGAGACAGGAGGATTGCTGAGTTCGAGGCTTGCCTGGTCTACATAGTGAGCTCAGGGCCAGCCTGAACTACAAAGTGAGACCCTGTCTCAGGGAAAAAAAAAAAAAAATCACAGTATGGATCGGGCTTGGTGGCTCATGCCTCTAATCCCAGCACTCGGGAGGCAGAGGCAGGAGGATTGCTGAGTTTGAGGCTTGCCTGGCTACACAGTGAGCTCAGGACCAGCCTGAATTACAAAGTGAGGGCAAGTTTGATCCCCGGCACCACAAAAAAAAAAAATGGTGGCAAAAGAGTAAGAGAAGCATGAGCACACATCTGTAATCCCAGCACGTGGGAGGCTAAAGCGAGAAGATCACTAGGAGTTCAAGACCAACATGTGCTACATAGTGAGGTCAGTCCAGCCTGAACTACAAAGCGAGATCTTTTCTCAAGAAAAAAAAAAATTACAGTATGGTAAACTTTAAACAAATCAAAGATGAAGAAAACATTTTACAGACCTTTAAAAGAAGGAACAATAAATACATAAGATAGTAAGAATCAGACTACTACATTTTTCAAAATCTCCACTGTGTTAAAAAAAAAAAAAAGAGAAACCAAACCATATGTATTTGGTTCAGGATGAACTCACATCACCAGGCAAACAGTTATAAATTTGCTCCTCCCAACTAGCACCTATTTCTGGATTTCATTTAATAATCATGTATAATCTACCCTCTCCTATTAATAATAATCATAAGCACATTTAGTTTAGATATGAAAAATGGAAATCAGAGAAGTTCACAAATGGATAGAATGTCCTGAGGACCGTGAAGAAGGGCCCAGGTCCTCCCTGGGAGATTTGGGAATTTGCTTATTTTCACTTCGGATGTTCACCCATTGGGTAACTCGAAGCTTTGGATCACAGCATTGCTGTCACATTGGACTCTTTAAGCAAAGTTGACCCGGAGGAGAGAATGGAATGGAGGAAGTTTCAGGCGCCATCTGAGCCACTCGCTTTTCACAGCCAGAGTTAGTTTATCCAGCACATGCCAAGAACGGGGGCCAAGAAGTATTTGTTCGAAAGAGTGACAGTGCCAAGTGTCCGGCTCTGGCTAGGTCTACTAATAACTATTTCAGTATATTGTGTACCACACTCCTGGCAGGGCAAGAACTTTATGTGGATTACTTATTGAACTCTTAGGACTTATTTCGTGTGAAGTTAATCCAAACTATAGAACTGCTAAAACCTACCCAATGTCACCTACCTAGTGAGGATGACCAGGAAATTCAATTAAAACAGAAAAACATTCTCAGTTTTAAATCCTACATTCTTACTCTCTACATTGCTAAATTTCTGGTTAAAACTCGCCTTGCTTCAAAGGGAAATTTAATATTATTATAATAAAGCTTTAAATATTAAACTATTAATAAGACTTTATAAGGTATCCTATAAAAGGAGCACATATTTTCAAATGTGCTTTATATTATAAAATAGAGTAACATTATAATAACATAGGTGTGGTTTCTTCCTAAAACCTGGATTTTAGGTAAAATTGTGCATGATTTTACCCTAAACAGAATTAGACCTTCACTGCAGTGCATGAGCTTTTCATGTTTATCACCTCCAGTTAACTCTTTTTTATTTTATGCATATGTTTCGCAAAGAATCTTTGTTAGTGACTTCTCTCTCATTGCTAGAACAAAATAGTCAACATTCAAAGTCTAGGGTGGGTATTTGGTTTACAGTTTACAGAGAGTTCAGTCCATAATCAGCTGGGTCCAAAGCAGGGATGGAAAATAGCCACTGCAGAGGAGAAACAACACAGTGCAGACAAGGTTGCAAAGGCAACAAGATGGAGTTCAACAGTGCCTTTCTGCTCCTTTTCCCCTATCCAGACCACCAGGAGTAGGGCCAGTTACACATGTGTAGTAGTTCGGTATCACATGCAGGTAATCCCAACATCACACATCCTAGATTCAGCTACTTCTGATCAAGTGGAGGCTTTTGGGGGTCCCCAGACCCAAACTTTAGCACCTTCCATAGAACCTAAAATGCCAACCCTAAGCAATCCAGGCTTTCTTTTTGAACCTATGATCCTCACAAAGACAGTATTTCCTGGCAAGTCACTACTGAACATTTTTTCCTTCCAGTTCTTGTGACTATTTCTTGCCCTTTTCGTGTGGCCTTGATGAACATACTCAAATGAAAGTTGACAGTTACACTGATGGGTAGATATGACAGGCAGATGTCTCTTGTAAATAGTTTTGGGTTCTGTTTTTACAGTTCATTCACTGGGAGTTTTGTCAGGCTTTGTTACATAACGCATACCATATACAGACTTTTCCTTTCTGGTCTAATTTGCTGACATGTTTTAGGTTGTTTTAAAGCTCGCATCTACTATCTCTGTAAGTAATAACTTCTTTTTCATAAATTAAGGTAATGAATATACTGACTCATTTTGATTTCATGGTTCTTTTGAGACACATTCTTACCAGGTAATCCAGAAGGCTCTGAACTCAGTATATCACCTAAGCAGTCTGGCTTCAAAATTTCAGTGCTCCTGTCTCAGCCTTCCTAGTGCTGGGATCACAGGCATGTGGTACTATGTTATGGTTAGTGATTTATTTTTTCTTCTGTTTTTGAATGTTTTTATTGGATAAGATCTTTCTGATCATAGTAAGTTATTGTTTAAATATATTTTTAGATTTCTTTAGTTAATATTTAGATTTTTTTTTTTTTTGAGACAGGGTCTCGCTTTGTAGTTCAGGCTGGCTCTGAGCTCACTATGTAGTCCAGGCAAGCCTCGAACTCAGCAATCCTCCTGCCTCTGCCTCCGAGTGCTGGGATTACAGGCATGAGCCACCACGCCCAGCACTGTGGTATGTGGTATTGATGGTTGGTGGGCGTGAGTCTCCATGCCCAACATTGTATGTGGTTTCTGGGGATTGAACTCAGGACCTTGTGCTTGTGAGGCAGGCACTGGAACCACTGAGCTAACCCTCCGACCCAGTATTTAGATATTTTATACTTACAAATTGGTCTGTACTTTTGTTTTCTTATATTATCCATATATCATAATATGGATTTCAAGTAAAAAATATAATAGCTTTTTAAAAGAATCTGAAAGGATTCTTTTCTATCACTTTTTTGGGGAAAATACTCAAAGGACAAAAATAATGTTTTGGGAGAAATAAAATTTGGAGAGAATACTTACTTATTATTTCATTTTTGATAGTTTAATTATTAATCTACATACAATTTTCTTGCTATGATTTTTTTCTGTGCTAAAGCATTCATTTTTCAAGTTGAATTCTTCACTGGTCCATTTTATATACACATCATGATCACATTCCACATTAGGAATTTGTACCAGTATATTAAGTTGTGTTATATGCTGCTAAAGTACTATTGGTACTTATCTAATTTAATATCCAATTTTTAATATGTAATTTTCTTTTTAAAAAACTTCTGCTGGTTCATTTTCATCTAAGTGATTAGTCTTACACTATATTTATTTATATTATTAGTTCTATCAGAGAATTTATTAAATTTTCCCTTTTTTTTAGTTATTTTTTTTCTCCCTCTACAATATATTGGTCATTGTTACTTTCCTTACTTCTTAACTTCTCTATTTTTCTTTTTTTCCCCCAAACTGTATAGTTTCAGGCTTAGTGCATTCGTTTCTAAGTTTTCTAATAATTTTATTCAACACTAGAGTTTTCTTCAAAGTAAACATTCAACATTGTGAGTATGTGTCTATTTATACTCCTCTTTCTGAACCTTTAACTCAAAGGATGTTCAGTAAAATGGTATTAACTTGCCCAACACAACTTTTGAAGGAGGGAAGGTATATTTGGCTCCCATTTAAAGCGGGTTTAGCCCCTGGATGGAATATCAGAGCAGAAGTCTGTTCCCAGGAAAAACACTTAGCTCATGGTGCCTGGAAGCAGAACAAGGAAACTGTGACAGAAATTAAGGGTGAAGAAAAAAAGAAAGAGGAGAGAAAAGTTGGGCCCAGGGCCCAGTCAGAGAGGAGGTCAGGTATCCATAGCTAAATGTGCCTCAATCCGTTGGGCAGTTCTCCATGTATATACATTTGCAGAAGAAAACAACACTGAGATTTCATCTCACTCCAGGAGGAATGGCTGCTATCAGGAAATAAACCAACAACAAATGCTGGTGGGGCTGTGGAGAGACAGGAATCCTTCTCTCTTGGAGGGAGTGTAGACTGGTGCAACTACTGTGGAGATCAGTGTAGAGTTTCCTCAAAATACTAGGACTAGAGGTCTCATTTGACTTGTTATTTTCCTGCTGAATATACACATGAAGGAATCAAAAGCATCATACCACAGTAACATATGTGCAACCATGTTTATAAAAACACAGTTTGTGATAGCTAAATCTTGGCAACACAGGGGGATGGATAAAGATTTTTTCAAAAAATAAAATGGGATATTATTCAGCCCTAGGCAATGATAACTTTTTGGAACATTTTGTTCCTATTTCACAATACCTGTCATACATTTTGTAATTACACCTTCAGTTTCTCATACTAGAGAAAAGGTTTGGTGTTTACACATCTTTGTCCTATTTATTTCACTTATGAGTATATCCTTGAGGTACATACATTTGAGTTTAAAGGAAAGGAAAAGGGAAAAGGTGTAGGAGAAATTAAAGAAGGGAAAGAACATACTTGATAAAAAAGCACAAAGTAAACAAAGCTTTATATATAATGTGTGGGGGGTTGAAGGGTAAAAGGAGAATCAAGATGTCATGTACAGGTACAGATTCTCAATTTTGAATGTAATTATAAAGTATATATATAAAACGTACCAATAAAATCAATTTAAAACATTGCTATGTTGATTTTAACTAGTGATTTGTCTATCTTGAGACTGTACTGTTAAGTGGATATATTTTTCAGATAGGCCCTTCAAGAATAAATACACACATGCATACCAAAGATATTTCTTTTTTTTGTTGCTGTTGTCGGTTTGTTTATTTGTTTCTTTGATTTTTTAGACAGGGTCTCTCTTTGTAGTCCAGGCTGGCTTTGAACTCATTGTGTAGCCCAGGCTAGCCTTGAACTCACAGCAATCCTCCTGCCTCTGCCTCCTAACTGCTGGGATTACAGATGCGAGCCACCATGCCTGCCCCAAAGAT